>JAPYZR010000522.1:0-88497 GCA_030522945.1 Trichopria nigra | reverse complement strand
CAAAGGAGATAGTACATGTTCACTACTAGCATAATGATGGTATCATGTAACATATTTGTTTTTACCATCAGTTCTTTACAATCTATTTCTCTCCGTGCACGATTGTACTCACTAGCATCTGGTCGTCTACTTTATTCGGTTACATTTGAAGAGAATCGGACAGAATCCCGCCTCATAATGTCATTTGAGATTTTCAAACGCTTTTATCTCATATCATTTCGTCATTTTTTTTTAATTGACACTAATATATATATATATATATGATTGTTCCAATCAACTGTAGTGCCGAGAGCGTTAGAAGACAAATTGGTAGGGGAAACTATTTTCACTTAGTTGTTCTCGAATAGCGAGAAAGATATTAACTTTGTTATTGGTTGGGTTTACTATTTTTAATTGGCCAAAGTAAGTAATTATAATTATTAAAACTTATTACTTGTAGTTGATTCAAACAAGGAAAAATAAAACATCACTTAATTGATTGTATTATCCATTTTCATTCTGGAGCAAGATATGATATATCATGAGGTATATTTAGTCTGTTTTTCAGTATCCGGCAATTTTCTCTAGTCCTGAAATTCACAATTCGGTCCAGATTGAAATAAATCATGAAAATTAATCACTTTGGCCACGTTTTTCGGGTGTTATTAAATCCGAAATTCGAAGAAATGAGTTATACAATCTTAGGCAATCCGGGTCGGATTGGCGGAGATCGTCTGTGAAGGTACATCAAAGAACGGATCTATTACTCCCTAACCATCGAACTGTGGGATTAGAGAACCGCAACCCCAACCCTTCAGTAGCGAAGATACCGTTTCATCCATTTAGTATATTTAAACTGTTTTAATTTTATCACCTAAAAATTAGAAATCTGGAACGCACACGATGAATGGGTACACGGAAATAAAGTATTATATTGAAGCAACCATGTAGCGGTTGTGTCAAGCATAGAAATAGTCGTGTCCAACCAGGAGACCGGTTATATTAACTATAGTAAATGGTTATAAGTCAAATGTAGTATGGTTGTATTAACATTATTTTTTCAGTGCCGTTGTTAATTGTTTGACGTAACCTTACGCGTATGTGCTTTCCACACTCGCTTATGATTGTTTATAACAAAATAAAAATTAGTTATTCACACTGGTGGTATTTGTTGCGTGAATTTGTTGATCCTACTAATTGCAAATGGTAGATAGACCTAAATTCAGTTTATTCAGTAGTGGAATTTTCTCTAGTAAATAGCTGTATCAACCAACCATCAATAAGTACCGTATTTTTGCCGTTCACCAAAATAATTGCGGAGATTACACGAAAAACCATCATAGTTGCATCAAGTAATTATGTGATTTTAATGCAATAATAACTAGATTGTATATTATTTTTAGGTGACAAGTAAGCTTCACACACCAAAAATAAATTAGTTACACTAACCAATAAAATTTGTGTACCTCTCATATCAATATCTAGCAATTGCTTTATGACAATAGTTTGATTAATTTTACTAATAAAATAACTATATCCAGGTAATTTTTTAATATCAGCTCAAGAACATTCAAAGATGATTCAGGAAACAAGTTTCCTATCGTTTACAGTGCATGAGAAAGAGTGTTTACCACTTTCTTTCCACCTTGAGTATGCCGTAAAGTATATATGTACATGCAAAACTTTCAGGCGATACTTTTACTTTAAACACGAGTATGTGAAACAAAACAAAAAGTTGATTAACAATTTCAATATGTTTTCTGCACCTATATATAATATGATATGCATATAATATCATATTTGCCAATATCTCCTCTCTTATATGATATTTCGCTGTTTCTCCTTTGCGCGTTCCATGGGTCTGACGTCTTTTCCCGTGAGAACCACGTACTCGCCCACGCATCCAACGGGACGTACATACGTGCCACTTCCAAGGCGCGCGGTAATGCGACCTTATTCAATTAGCGTGCCCTGTAATTACCACGCTTCGCTCGAAAACGCGTTACTGCGCGGCTTGTTCACTCTCGTCGTCCGCCTCTGTCGCATTCTCTCCTTCGTCTCTCTCGTTCTCCTTCGTTTCTTGTACGCAACCGAGCAAAAAACAAAAAACAAAAAACAAAAAAATTACAATGAAGTATGGATAAGTAATCCGCGTAAACTTCTCTCTTCCTCCTTGTATTTTACCTACACTACGAATACGTGTAGATGCAATTAAACTTCGATGTCGCGTTATTTATCGTTTGTGTAATTGTAAAAAATAGAACAATTACAATTTATAAACAATTATTAAGATAATGCGTAATGTAATTTCAATTTCAGTTATACGTGAAATCTGACTATAAGACAACATTGATCAAACCTTCCTTTCAGTCGATTCGATGTTTCAAAAATACCAAAGAACTGCTGTTTTTATTAAATCATCTTTTTTATGAGTTTTTTAATGGTCGTTTTAATAGCGCTTTTAATGGCCACGTTCTAAGGTATTTTCTCGATTATCAGAGTAGCCAAGTAGTAGAATGAAATTTTTGCCAATTTATTCTTGTCTTCGATTAAACACGATCGCACGATTAAATTAACACATTTAATCAGTGTTATGCGAAATTATCGTAAAATAACAGTCGTAAGGTTCATGAAAAGAGTTCAGTATATTTTTTTTTTATGTCGAACCCACAGATACGTTTTGTTTTAACATAGTCGATAAACTATCGGTGACGCGGTATTGGCTCTTAATTAATGATGATGTTTTGAATTTTGAATTATTTTTAATCTGCAATTTTATTCACATGTTAGTATTTCTTACACCGTAGCATGGATATCATGCAGTTAATGTTAAACTCATATATTAAGAGTGCTCTTTCCACTCTTCTAAATATGACAGTTTCTTTCATCAAGGGTGAAATGTTTATTGCATTATAAAGAGTGACTCAATATGTTCGAAACACGGTTTATTTAAATCTTAAATCTAATATAACAATATAATACGGTATTGATAAAAATGGTATAGGATTTATTTTATTTTTTCGGAATTTGACTGAACGAATTTCAAAAGAATTCATCTTGTATCCACTGACATATACGGGGGTTTGAAACAGGATATAATCTGAATAAAAGGAATAAAGATAATTAATTAAGTTGAACAATGATTACACTTGATAACTGTCTTGAACACAATTTGAGTATTGGTAAGATTAGTTGAGAAACTTGCAGAGTTCAGTGTACCAGTTTCATCGCTCACATTTGTTATCAGTAGGAAGTGTACGATATCGATGCTCGAAAGACCTTTACGGAATGTAAGCGACATCGATAAAATGCATTTCTGTCGAAAACTTTGGTAGCGGGCTCTATGCAAATTTTGACGGCTCCATCGTAATTGTATCGCAACACGAAGACACGAATAGCATATACGAGGACTCGAAATGAGGGGATGGCCATTGGCTGAATTGGAAATGCGCCTTGGAATCGTCGGGCGATGGAAAGAAGAGTGGAAGTCGCCACCTCTTTGAGCAAAGGCTGCCGGCAAACTTCCGAGATCCTTAAATATAGTCACGCGCCATTTATTTTAGGATTGGGATGTAGGTTTTTCGATCCAAAACAGATCTGGCAGTAATCGAAGAATAGGGGTAACTTTTACGCTGAATTAGTGCACATATTATTAATTGCTTCTAAAAATCTGCTACACAATTGACATACATGTTGTAATGCGTCGAACATAATTTGAATAATTGTGGCAAATGTGTTTCATTTCTTGGAAGATCATTTCGTAGTTCGACATTCCTTATTAGTACTTCCTTCCTTTGACTTGAATGATTAAATTCAACGGGCATCCTGGGTGAATGATACCAATTTAATAATGGATACAGTGCGCATATACATGAAATGATTTTATAATGAATTAATATTTAGAAATAGGTGAATGAAATTTCAAACGTTCTACATTCGGTCTTTTTAACTCCGAAAGACATGATAAATGATTAAACTGATGATTAAACTATCATATAGTCACTTCTCGCCTATTAATATATGTTTACCGAATAGTGTCTGCTGAATGTGCCTGATAACGTACATGAAAATTCTGAAAAAAGAATGAAGAACAAAAAAGAAAAGAGACACAAACAGTTATCTTTCAGTTACAGATGATGCAAGCATCTTAAAAGTTTCTTTTTATAATATACCGGGTGAGTTTTTTAAGACCGTATGTAACGAATCCCACGATGTAGCGTGCAACTAGTAATAATCAAACTTGCAAAAAAAAAAAAAAAAAATAAATAAATAAATAAAAATACAAAATCGCATAGAATAGAATTGATTACGAAAACAGTCGGATGATATGTACGAAGAGCCCGTCAAATACAGATTAGTATTCATGATTGGTAATATTATAATGAATTGATCAAAAACTTTTATATTATGTATATTTATTTTTTTATCTGTATACTTCGTGTGTTATTGGCTGCAAGCTATACATGTATTTTCCAGAACTTAACCTGTGGTGTTTGATTTCCGAAAAATATATTTAACATTTTGGTGCAGTCAGATGATAATTGAGTCTGCTTCATAATTAAAGCGAACGGTTCGTAGTTGAAAGGCATATAAAAAGTAAAAGCTAATTTTGAGAATATCAATGAAGATACCATCAACATGGAAGATGATACAACAAACTGATAAAGGATAAAAGACGGTAATTCCCAATTAAAATGATCTTGTCACATTCCCGATATCCTCGCCGTCAGTCCAATAATATTATAATCATAATACTCTCGACACATGATAAATTATCAGTTTAAAATGCTTCTTGAAGTAATTACATTCAAACATTGTCTTTATTTAAAATCTCCACTAAAATCATAATATTATTAATATTTAATAGACTTTGTCATTCAGATTTTCCAAAACTTAACTTATGCAATTATAGATCAACTTCTAAACTTGACTTTGATAAACTTTGAGTATTAATGAATATTGAAAACGCAAGGATGTCAGGAAATTTAATTTAGTTTTTTGAATTTATTTAGGCGATCGAAAGTTACAATATCTGAACCTAAATCTAGAGCTAAATATTTAAGCGGATCGATCCAGATTTAATGACACAGTCAACTTCTAGTCGATCAGAAAGTTAGAGATATTAAGAAGTTATTATCAATTTCGATATTATTTTCGCAGAGAGGATAAAACTGTAATAAAAAACGGGAATTCCCAATTAAAGTAACGACCTTGACATGACACGAAGTTTTCAGGGTAAAACCAATAACATCTCAATAATAGTACACTCGGCACTCAATAACTTTTGTATTTAACAGGCATTTTAAAAACTCAATCTCTTTTATATAAAGCTTGTATAATATTTGACGATGTCTGACTACAGTGCGAAGTACATTTCCACTTATCGAACTGACCGTGACGAATATTCAAATTCAAGGTTGATTTTAATTTTATAATTGACCCTACGTTATTTGAAAATGTTCAATAATTGTCATTTTGGTCGACATTTTACGTGGTAAAATCGAGATCTGATAGTCTTCCAACGTATAGCCATCAGACGATAACTTTCTGTGATCTACTCAGATCAAATTAATGATTTTTTTACGATTGCGAATAAAAAACAATTTTTTGTTATTCCTTTAAAGAGGATGAAATGTTATTTCTATAAAATATGAAATTATAAAAATACTATACTGGTCGTCTCCTTGCAACTTCGCAAAACTCGACTTCAAAGTTGGTATCAGTTTGCAATCGGTAAATTGTCATGCATAATTCCGCGAATCCTAAAGTACCTTTCTCCTCAAGTGAGTCATCGTATTGCATTCTGACCGGGGATTTCAGGAACATAAATACGCTTCTTTAAAAGGCCTCAAGTACGCATCGGTGAAACAAAATCCTTCGCTGTAATATCGTCAAAGTTATACATTCGATTTCGCCAAGATATCGTACGGGTGTTACACCGTCAAGTGGGTTTACATTTTTAAAAGTTCGAAGGAGGCAAATTCAGGATTCTTTTATTACTTCATCGTTGCGTAATAACGAAACCGTAATGAATTTACAATCCTAATCGAAAGCTCTATTGTGTACGACATTAAATGTATCCGTGGATACCGACAACGGAAACAGTTGCTTCCTTTCAAGGTTCAACAATTATTTTAATATCCGAAAGTTCAATATGAAATATAAATTCGATTCTTTTTTATCTTATTTATTACTTTTGTTGACTGTGTTAAATTTTACAGACATTGGGCAGATTTTGCGAAAAGGCAATATCTAGATGCATTCAATTTGCATAAAAAGTGTCGATTCTTGGAAGCAAATGTATTTTTTTGCTGTACGTGCATATTGCACACCTTCGGTGATATTTCGCGGTACCCTCGATCCGTCGCTGATTGAGTGCCATTCGGCACTTTGATTTCGAGGTAGAGGCATGGCAGACGTCCAAAAGATCTTGACCTCTCGTAATACTCCTCTGCCAACTGCACTGTAGGAGTACGGGGTCAACGCTTGTCAGTTTCAATCGGCCTCTACACACGGACGTCGTGCGGAATTGGAGCTACGTCGATGCAAACTCGACCCTGTGGCACTTACGTGTTAGACGGGTCATACGGAAATTCACTTTGTGACTTTCCTAAAATACTTGCTTTCTTCGTATGATTATGATTGAATTGAAATGGAATCTTTCTTGGCCATTTTTCGAGTCCTATAAGGCTATCGTATAGGCTATCGGAGGAAAACTTACCAAAAGTTGCTTTTATATGATCTCCTATGGAGTAAGTAGATGTTTTTATTACTCTGCAAAATTTTTGAGCTTATTTTGCAGTGTATTGTGCTAAGAATATAATGGAGTGAAATTCGAAAATACCACAATATAAAACATCAGGAACGTAGAAGATCAAAAGAAATAAGGAGCAACAAATCTCCAGAAGGATAATCAGACAACGAAAAATGATTCAGTTTACGAACAACACATCCTCTGTGCAATCGAGCATACCCCGGGGGTTGATCCGCGCCGCGGGATTCTTGATATACGCCATCGTAAAGCTCGCGAAATTGTAGTACAATGTCGGTCTGATGCCTCCATTACGATTCGCACTGATGTTATTACGTCCTCGGCTGAAGCGGTCATAATTTTTGTTCTCGAAGTCATGGGGAATCCAAATTCGAACACGCAACTCGCGACTCGACGCCGCCGGTTCCCAAGGGGTTTGTCGTTGTTTATTCTTCGCACGTACATTTTTAATCTCTTATTTTATATCGTACAAATTTATTTGACGCGAGCCGCTTTTATTTGTCAAAGGGTTCGTAATTGCAATAATAAAATTTGGAATCTTGTGCTTTATACTGATCGCTTACGTTTCTAGACCTTTTAATTAGAATGGCGCAACGATGAAATTTTCTCACGAGACCTGAGCGTTCCGTCCTATTTTCTTTCACGAGAATAATTGTTAATATACTCTAGTAAATTAGTCTTTTGTTTTTAATGAATCTATAGTGATGTAATAAAGGTCGCTATACTGTAGTATAGAGTATAGAGAATGTTTGGTAAAGACAGCGGTGGAGATTTTACACTAGTCCATGACAGTTACCAAAGCAAATTAATTTCAAGACTATGTGCTCTTCATGGAATTAATCGAGATTTCTGCTTTTTAAAAAAGAGAATTTGAGCGTAAAATATACTTTTGTTATTAAATTTTGTAACATTATAATAAAAGTTGGTTTCGTTTACTTTCTTCTTCGCATTTACTCCTATCTTCTGGGAAGTGCGCATCTTGCAGTTTTAAATCAATGGTTCATTCTTGATAAATGATTACAGTTGATCTCATGTGGCGAACAAGCGGCTTCCCTCCACTGTTTTGGAATCGGAATTTGGTCGATACTCTACGTAATTTTGCTACTTATTATACTATAATGCGGTACTCTTTTTGAAGTATCATAATATGTTCATTAAGCTAAATATGGTTATGTTTTATCCACAAACGTTTATCTATTGAAAATTATGTAACTATTGGATTATTTTATTCGTACAATAAAAAATGTAATATAGGATGTAATCATTTCGATTAAAGCGACTAGTGTTTCGATATCAAGGTTCATGTGAGTATGAAGTTGACAGTGAGTCGGCGAGCGTTGGCTAGATGCCAAGATCGGTATCGTAAATGTTTCAATTAATAGAGCCGTGACCTCGGTGACATTCGACCCGAAGTCATTGATGCATTCTAAAATAAAGTTCTCTGACAAACTGCATCACAATCACAAGATTAACAAAGTGTTATAATAAGAAACTTAAATTCGTCTTACTGTTCACAAAGTGAAGAATTTATAACGGAAAAATGTATTATTAAATGCATTATTTTCCAAACATTTTTCTGTCATATTATTTGGTATTTATTATAATTATCGGTTGGTGAACACTAAACACACTATTAAACTTCTTTAAAATTGTTCAATATTTAATTTACAACCCTTTATATTCCATTCGCAAACAACAGTCATCGAACTTGATATATTTTACGCTTAACGAGATACAAAGACGAAATGACTAGCTTCGAATAAATTTTGCGCTTGTTGGTGCATCGAAACCCATTGTTCGCGTGTTGCAATCTTTAGTATATACGAAAATAATCCATGTACTTTTTTGGCGGCGTTGCCTTTTTATTAGTTGTATTTCACGCACTGATGTATTCATATGCTAAATCGCACATCGGGGTTGGACGGAACCTTCGTTACGCGCTGAGAAGTTTTCGACCATCCACAATCAACCTCGCCAAGGGTGTCGTAAAAATCCGTGATTTCCGATACACCAATGAATAAAAATCACCAGCTCTTCTGAATCGACGATTTCTTGACTCACGCAAAAGGTATCTATAAAATTTCCATTTCACCATTCTTGACAGCCGTAAAATTCTCATCCTGTGTCTTCCTGGTCTTCTTTCTTGTTTTCTTTATGTAATATTAAGATTCGTAAGAACTGGACACGTCAAATGTCCGTAAAAATCATTCTAGAGTAACAGTCCACTTGAGATAAGGAATATCGTATATTTTAATTAAATGGATTTTTGCGGTAAACAAATAAATTACACTTTTATGCATTTCTTCGTTAAGCAGTAATTCCTTTAAGAAGATGGAGGTGTAAATGGTCAAATTTATTCCGTTTCTTAACCTCCGCATCCCATTTTTAACGGCGCTATTCCAAAATCTAATCAGCTTTAAGTTAAGCTAAGGCACATCTTTAGACAAAAATTTAATATCGATACTCCATTTTCTTCGATGGAATAATAAACACAAATAAAAAAATTTCATACGCATTATTACGCCCGGATGGACCGACGCGACGGACGGGCCGTCGCATATTGGAGTTTATGTATTGCGGACATTATATGCGGCTCGGTACGAGAACATAAGCCTTTAAAAAATATATAGTATTGTATGAAAGTTGAAATCGGTTGAGTTCTACAGTTTTAGATAGAGGCCAGAAATTCGAAAATAGTAAAATCGAAACAATAAACCAAATCCAATACTTTAATCTACCTATGATCTACAATACAAAACTATCTACTAATTACAGAAACCTCACACTAAGAAACAGTAAATCTTAAATATTACAAAATCATTTTAAAAATCTCTACCTTTCATCATCATTGCTCACCAAAAGACTTGATATATTTTATATAAGTATTAAAGTTTGTAGAATTATTGAACAATAGTAACAACAATAATCGCATCAATTCTCGAAGAATATTTTCCCTTCTTTAATACGTGGGTCATTATTCGAGGATCGCTTGTTGTACCGTCAAAAAATACAGAAATTTCGCAAATGGTTAGCGGAGCATAAAAAAGGAACGAGGCAATCATCATAAGTTCAAACTGTCACGCCTATTTTGGCAACGAATATTCCTCGGGTGACGATGATTCCGTTATACTGAAAAGAACGCGTAAACAAGACTTTATTAACACCTCATTAAAACAACGAGTTACGGGGGTTAAATGAAAAGGGAAGCATCGCCTATAAAAGAAATGTCGGGAGTAAATACGATACGACTCGAAGAGCTCAAAACGTCAGGGCCCCCCTATACAAAAGTCGTAATCCTGGCGTTCTTCGCGTGGGAGGTTGTTTGACTTTTGAGATTTCGAAGATGAAGAGCCGACAGTTTACGCAAAGACCTCGTATGTCGACCTTAACGTCACCTTACATTGAGTATCAGCACGTTCGTATAATGCAAAATTCCATATAGTTTAAAAAAAAAATGTTTTTTCATCGAAAAACAATTTTTTGTAGGAGATGTCGGATTTTTCATACTTCAAGAGTCACCGGGTAGGTGTCTGCTCAAGGCTTTCTGTAATTATCCGTTGAAAATATATTAACTCATGAATATATTTGGATATATTTCCATATCTTGATTTTGAATTGAAAATATAATTTAATTTATAAAATTTATATATTATATTAAAAAAAAAAAAAAAAAATATTTAAGAATGAAACGAAATTAATAATTTCGTTTTTTATCCTACTTATATGTATACTATTAAATAATCACGCAAAACCTTAAAAAAATTATAATTATTTACTTGCTTTTTAACAGTTAACACAGAATGTTATGTTGTATAACAATTACTTTTTTTAACAACAATCGTATTGTAAAATCAATTTTAAAATAATTTCTTCGAATCGTAAAAAATATCTGTAGTACTGGGGGAATTTTTTCGGGTGAAGTATCTTTAATGCCTAAAAGCCCGAGTAATGGAAAAAGTGTATCTGTGTCAAAGTATTAAAATCGATATTATGATATTATATTATGGAGGGTAAAAGCAATTATGCGTGAACCCTTTTACTCATAGGACCCTTCCGAATTAAGTTATTAAAGTAACTCATTTATATATTCCCCGATGTAATAGAAATGTTGTAGACTATTTAATACCATTAGTAAAACACGATTGGTATTAAGGATGTAGTCAAAGATTTAAAATATTGTATTCAAACATTTTTTTATTCTTGGGATTAATAATATTGTACAATTGTGTTTTATGAATTCCACATTGTAAAATATATAATCATAAAGTTCTTGTATAAGAAAAATTTAACGAGCGATATATAGGCCCAGGATTGGGAAAATACTGAAAATCGGTATGGTGAGCTGTTATCATTTTATAATTGGACCAATATCGGCCCAATGTAGGCGCGCCCATACCGCGCCAGATTTTTCGATATTGGCGCTGTCCCGTGCCATTTGTAAATTCCCCATCGGGAATTGCTGATTTACTGAAATTAATTTCTTTTTGTTTGACATTTGTCAATTCATAAATTAAGAAAAAAAAAAAAAAAAAAAAAAAAATACTTCGTGCCGACCTAAGGTGCAGGTCGAAGTAAAAACGATAAATGACAAATGTATATTCAATCCTTGTTAATAATAAATAATAGTATAGCAATAAAAACAAGAATATTTCCTATAGATATGGAGAATATTCTAAAATATCTTCTCCTCGTTATTTTATATTATAACTGCGAACTACCAAAAGTGGGTTCAGAAATAAAAATGGGTTATTATTTCGGTACATACTGCAACGCGTTTGCGTAATACTTGCGTGCCCTGCGAACTCCGTCGGCCTACCATAACCATTTTTTAGCATCTCGTCGACACTGAGGCATTCCGTGAGAATCAGCTGGTGAACGACCCCGTCGTTTCGCAAAAATCGACAACTCGATATCGTGCGGTGCACACGTTTACATGCGTGGCTATTGGAATCTCCGTATGACAGAGCGCGCCCACTAAATTATTGTTCTTGTACGGTGGTGCCAAAATGTTTACAACCTTTGCACGTCGTGGACGGTTGCGCGAAAGAAGGGAAGAAGTCTAGAAGGAAATGCTGTGGACGATGGAGGTGGCTCTACCTCTGCTCGCTGGGTTAGTTATGACTTTGCTAAGAAGCCGCCTTCTTCGAAATTGTTTGCTAAGTCACATTGTCTGTTTTTCTTCTTTTCTTTCGGTATTCTTTATTTCGCTTTTCATTAACATCATCTATAAACATTGCCGCCTATTTTATGGACAAACAATAACTGTCAATGTGAAAATGCATAAAAACAAATCCAATAGAATGAGAAAATATATGCAAAACTCTATTGTTCGTTAAAATGATGAAAAAATCTTAACCGCTTTTACATGTATTTATCAACCAATCATTTCGAATTTCGATAGCTTCACAATGAAAAAATTGAGAGCACTCGTTCCTGAAATTTGGACAGGAGCAAATTCAATTTGCGGCTTTTCGAACGTTATAGTTCATAAGTTGTGCCGAATCTCTTGGGCGTTTCCCTCCTCGAGTATTGTATTGGGGCTACCTCTGGCATAGATCTCTGCAATGAAATTACTGCCACTTTCAGTTCGTCATCCTAAAGGCCTATGGTCCCTGGAGGGCTGCAAAGGGTCGAAGAAGACAGGGAAGATCCACGCCCAACGATGACCCTACGACCTCAGAAAGCGTTTGAAAAAAGGCACCGACGTACCTCCAAATTAGAGCTTTGTATAGTCGTACTGTAGCGAATACTTCGATGCTATTAATATTAATTATATAAACGCAAGGATATATATATGTTTACCAATATTATTCCAACATTTCAAATATATCTAACACTTCACATAGAACTTAGTGGCGAATAGGAGAACCAAGCCCATGTTAAACAATGACACCAATTTCTCTTCTTCAATAAGATACGTTCATAATGAGAGTAAGAAAGACACTCTTTTGTAACGCACTATTGTCCCTTATACACTCAGGACTTCTGTGTTCAATGTTACGAATCACTCAAAACAGGTAATATTCTAAGGGTTATTAATGATGACGGTGTACCAGAGGACACATTAATTTGTCATTTTTTCCATTTTTTTCCATTAACGTTACCGTCTTTATTTACGGTAGACATATTTGTGACTATCTATTGTTATAGAATACCTGAAACCATTGGATATTTATAGGTGCACTGGCCAATATTTAACCACTGCAGGTTTTCGGGTGACAAAATTGGTTTAAAATGTCAAATAGTCTTTCGAATTTGATAAATGAAAATGGGATAATGCAGACATCATTAGAGGTCTGTATGTGTAAGAATCGCAGATAGTCGCTAGAAATAAGAGTTATGAACTGTTAAAATTGGACTTGAACAATAATGTAAGTTGCCTTTGAATAGACAGCCGCCGTTACCACATGAATCTATAACCTCAATTCTAAGTCTACTGTATTAATGTTATGTGGTAAACGTCATATATAAATAGTCAATAAATAGTCAAACTTAGTGCTTGCTTATTTCTAAGAAACATCAACTATATACTTTGCTTTCTTAATTTACTTTTGTGATTTCAAATACCATGTACAAAGAAAATATACGATTTAGTCTATTTTTTTCAGTATTCACGTTTTCAAAAATCACACCCTGTTCAGACGAGTGCGAGATACATTTTGTGAAATGAATCGCGCACTAAAAAAAGAAATGAAATTTGCTAAATGTACATTTAGTGAAATTTATGGATTACCAACAGGACAGATCAAAATAAATCATGAATGCGTCAAATTCGTTATACTGGATATGATAATTTAGTTTTATTTGAGTTTCTAGATTTCATTAAAAGTTGTTCTCTGTGTACGTATTAATGATCAATTGCAAATACATACGGCGATAATAAGTTCACTTACATAACGTACTGAAACGTAACGATCGTTCTATTGTTGGAATTTAAAAGATTATTTGACAATATATTGTTTCCAATTATATGAAGTCAACATTGCGAAAAAAAATATTGCGAAAGAACTACATTAATAATTGTAATTGTAATCGACGTTAAATGTCTTACAATATTACTGTCACTGTCGAATGCTTATGTACCTGTCAAAATGTTTATACGGAACGTAAGTACCTAAAAATTGAACAGGGACGCTCTAAGTGCTTCTCTCACTTCAAGTCGTTTAGAAGGGGAAGATGACTTCCAGTTGGTCATTAAAGGCGCCAAAGAGTGGAACTCCTTATTGCTCTAGTGAAGTATATAACTGAACCATCTGAGCGTTTTATATAGTAATTAGGATGAGATTCGCGGCGGCAGTACCACCCTAAGGCCAGGTAATGCACCAAAGCGAACGTCTCTATTAAATGGCGGATTAAGTCGAGGTAATCACAACCTTCCAGCGCTAAAGCAGCACTTTCGCTCGTAATGATCGTCCAGAAAAGACCGAGAGAGTGAGCAGTAATAGACTTTGCTTTTAGTAAAGCTACCCTATGCTCTTTTCTGTTCTTATTTTTTGGGTTTTCCGAGCTCGTATTTTTTTTTATATTCTGCTACGCCTCCACTCTTTGCTATAATCGTCATAACTGTTATGAAACAGAATCATGTGGGATACAAATGGTGTTATCTACTACGGTTGCACAACTTGTGCAATTGTCACTCAAAATAAGAAACTAATTAGCTTACAAATATATCAAAATTACATTCATATCATTTGGGAAAATCGTCATACGATGAGAATGATTAGATAAAAGTACTTTTTGACACGTGTCAATCTTAATTTTTTTCTTCATGATATTTGTAATTCGATCAGGGCTTGCCAGTCTCTATAGTATAGTTAGGCTTAGTTATGATGCAGCTTTCTCATAATAAAGTATTTCTCTTTCTTAGTTCCATGCTTGAGATATCAATTTTAAAATTTGTCAATCATTTATTTACGTATGAATAATAGCTCGTTGAATGCGTTGATGACATGTCAGCGCTGGACACATCTTGAATAGTCAGAATTAATGGAATACTTGATCAAGTATGTGAGCAGAGCACGTACTCTTGAATGGAGACAATTTTATTAAGGGAGACCGAATAAGGGAATCAATTGTAATAATTGACAATGAAAAAGTTTTATTCTATCCCATATGTGCCGTTATTATACTAAGACGATTAAATTATAATTGTTGCAGATTTTCACTTATTTCCGTTATATTAAAAAAAATACATGAATTTCAAATTTCTTATACTCTTTACAATAAGGGACTATTAGGAACTTTGAGTTCTATTAATATTTGAAAATATTAGTAATAAAATTTATTATGCTTTACTATTACTATACGTATAATGTTTACATTACTAGATCATATGAAATTGTGGTAAATCTGGACATTTCTATGAATGTATGAAGATATCCTACTAATAGTTCCTTTTCAGACATATTGTTTATCCCTATATTATTCTTAAAATTTTAAAATACCTCTTGCTTTTCACTGTTCAGCGGATATTTTCTAAAAGATAATCAGCAATTTGTTGTGCTGAGTGATTTCGCAATTGTAATTATTTCAAACGAAGATGACAAACTCAGGGGCATAACAGCCATACAATCATTAAATCACTCATTGAATCGTAATGGCGCCTTTTTTTATAACAAGCATAGTTCAATGTCAAAAAAATATGTGATTAGATTCACGGAAAATAAAAAAGAGGCTACTACCCATCTTCGTGATAATTAAATCTTGACGTAGAAGACTTCTCGCGCTTCGAACCAGTGTTTGGAACTTTGCCACGCGTGGCGCCCACACCGAAAAAGATGGATGAGAGCAAAATCGAGGAAGATGGGGACGACGCGTTGCCGAATATCCGATGTCCTCCTGCGTTCTCCGATTTCTTACGGCGCGACATTTCGTTACGATCCAGTACCATATGTGCATTGCAAATAAAAAGTGCTCATGCCTTCGTGAATGAAATGGATAGAAAAATATAATTTTCAATTTTATAATGTTTAAAATATCGAAACGTGGTGGTTAAAAAATCTATTTTCACGCATTCTGGTGCGATTATTGGAAATCTAGATATGCTTTCAAAGTGATGAAACAAAAAAGAATCTACACCGCCTGATTTTTATAAAAAAAAAAATTATTA
Organism: Trichopria nigra; assembly: GCA_030522945.1. Taxonomy (NCBI): domain Eukaryota; kingdom Metazoa; phylum Arthropoda; class Insecta; order Hymenoptera; family Diapriidae; genus Trichopria; species Trichopria nigra. The sequence continues at coordinate 72,637 of JAPYZR010000522.1, read as the reverse complement.
TCTATCTACCGTATGTAAATCGACGCTCATATATCCGATGTGAAACTTATACTAGAATATACCTTGCATAACTCAGACACGACAGACAATTTTATACGTGCATCTACCCATTGGAGACACGGATTATAGAGCGTCGCGATGAGAGTTCAGTGGCCCATGCGATGATCCTCGGTTCGATTCTAGGAGGAACAATGAATGGCGCGAATTGGTCGCTTGCGAAATGTTGACCGCTTAGAGAACTGCCAGACCAGAAACAATTAAGCTTCTTCCGCTATCTTGCGCAACCACGCGACTGGTCCAGTGGTCAGTGGCTCTCAAAGGTTATTGTAACAATGTCGGACTTTTTGAATTCAAAATATCTTTTGTGATGGCGATTTCCATTATCTCTTTTGTAATAGCGTCAGAACTAATTGTTCAGGGGAAATATTGTCTGCGATTCAAGGCTATACATAATGGATCAGTACACAAATAGTCATAAAAATGATAATTTCACTAGCTCTCCTGTATGATATCATAATAAATTACGTATTTAATTCCAACAACCCCAATTCAATGGTGCTAATCCTCTTACGACAATTTCACCGCGTTTTCGCAACTGATTAAATTATCAAGATTTCACTGTCAATGCCCACTAATAGCTGGCGCAAATATTTTATATTTTCAATAAAATATAAAATATGACGCTCGGAACATAGAACAGGCCATACAGCAGATGCCGAGAGAGGGGTTATGATAAGGGTCGCATTTCGACAGTGGGAAAAGGAATGTGAAAAAGGCACTACCTACAACGAACCGCATTTTCGTAACCGCGGTACATCAAAGACTTAAGCCCTTTCCGAGGGTAGGACTGTCGGAGACAGTCATGCATATGGCGTTCCTGCATATTTATGAGATTTTTGTTCCGTCGACCCCTCGATGAAATATGCTTGCGTCCTATCGAATCTCATACTCCTCGAAGCCTTACATTTTATTCGTCGATGTCCTTACACATTCGGTTCGAGCGAAAGATTCTATATTCAGAAATTGCAAACCCCTTCGTACAGCCAGTCTGTGAAAGAAACTCGACTGCAAAGGGTTGTTCGGAAATGGGTGAACGGATATTGTTTAAGATAATGTATGTTACATGCGTAAAGAATTCATAAATTATTTTGCCAGACGTTATGAAAAGAAGATAAGCAATGTGAAACACGTGCTGGTCTTTTTGAAGTTCTGAAGTCATTTTATATATGAAACCGAAATGGATTCATTATTTGGTGATTTTCGGTCATGTTTCATTGTAATGATACAAACGTATTTTAAAGAGAACAAATGTGCCTAATATAACATAATGGCCAATATAATATATTTCCAAAGTAATAGCAGTTTGATCACAATGATGCATCGAAAAGACCAAGTAATACCCTTTACACTGGTATACATGCATGTATGATGGTCTGGTTGAATGATTAATTATTATTGCAGAATAACTTTCAATCTTGCTTTCGTAATAAACCATGGCGCACAATTGTATGGAATACAATTCTCAGAGAGATTAATTGAAAGATTAAGAGGAATTCCGCATCTGGATTTACCCCGCAACGACCGCCGATACTTCAGTACCGATAGGCATAAATGTATGTGTGTTGGAGGAGGAGGAGGAGGGGGGGGGGGGGTATTTGTGCACTTAGCCGGTAAAGTCCAGAGGTAAAAGCGAAATCAAGTAAGTAAGTCAGTGAGCGGGTGGACGAGTAAATAAGTAAGCGAGCGTATATGTAAGTAAGTGTGCGAATGGTTCGGGATACGGTGCATAGCCGGTGAGTCGGGGCAATTTGCGGCACGCGAGGTTTGCGGCAGCCTCAGGCTCGAGAGCAGCCACGCGCCACTCGCTCGTCTCCGTAAGCGTGATTGGACGAAGCATCCGCAGCATCGTCGCCAAAGAAAAGGGAACGAAATAATGCTGACAAAAACATCAGGACCGTTCGAGCGAAAAATTGCATATCATCCACGTAACAGAGTCGTCGACCCTTTTTACCTTTTACGTCATCACCACGAATTGCATTAAGAATTTATGCGACCCTGATGTCATTCGTGGGCGACCTAAAAAACCTCATCAGAATCGCTTGCAATGATCTATTTTACTGATATATCTAATGTTTGCTTTAATTTTATAAGAGCAGCGTTTATTTTTGATCTCTTGCATGTAAACATCAAGAATTTCAAACGAGCAATTGTTGATTTGTTCAGTCGAAATAGTCTGGTTGATGTTCTAGTAGTTAGAAATCACAACGAATATTTCCAGTTATCTTTTGGAATAAAAATAAGCGTGTTTTCTCAACAAAAAAATCATACTACATAAGAATTACATAAACTCAGAAATATCAAAACTTAAAAAAGCTTTATTGATTAGTAGGACGCAAATTGTATTGTGGGTCTTCTTATAAGTATGGTTTAACACAGATAATTTTAATTGAGTTTCGTCAATGTGTCATAGAAGATTGACTTCCCTAACAGAAAATGAGGCCAGTTATGACATTTTTCTGGGCTTTATTACTTTTGGCAAAGAGGGCAAAAAGTAGGGCAGAAACGGTTATTATTTTACACTAGGATTTGCGCACTGAGAAACTCCTTGACATTTTAATGAAAACTTGGTGAGATCTAGTCCGGTGACGTTTTATTTGAAGACACGTGTTTAATCAAAGATACTGAATTGTATTCAGATAACTGTACTTTAATGATATGTGTTATATACACGGAAAAAAAATGTTCTATTTAATTTTTTTTTTTTTTTTTAGATAAATAAAATTAGATAAATAAAATTTAAATAAAAAAAAAAGAAACATTAAAATTTGTAGTTGGTTTTTGAAATGTTGGATATGAAAAGAAAAAAAACTATCGACGCACAATTTTGAAATAAGTATATTGAGTATACCACATGTATGTGTGTGTATATACTACTATTCTTGCATGGATTTTCAGGTTGTTAATAATGTAACATGTCAGTAGTATAGGGTGGCAATCAGGGATATCTTATGTATCGCAGACTGACCTATATACACATGCACCCGTACGAAGGGGATTGTAATTATTTATCGATTGGAGATCCTAGGGAGGTTCGTCTTTACCTATAACAATGTACTTTCTTATATTATATGTCATCGTCACTGATATGCGATATGTCAGAGGTCGCAGTCGATGTCGTGTGTATTACAATATTTCAATATGAACAATATGGCCTGTACATCTAACATTTATTCTCATCGTTCTGTTATGTATGGTAGCTATAATTTATTTTGCTCATGTCACATAATATTATCTATCTCCAGTTTGATTGGAACAAAAAAGAATCATAATATTAAAGTAATTTCATTGCTTTAAAAAAATCAAATGTTTTTCAACGTTTTTAGATCAGTCGTGAATTCGACAGCATAAATTCAGGCATTTTATCCATTTATTGCTTGAAGCAGTATTTCTATTGCCATTTTTAGAAAGATTACAATTGTGTAATTGTATATTCTTGCGGTTAAATAAAACGAAAAAACGATTTAATTAAATTAAACGTACTAATACGTATTCAAAATTTATTAGTCTACCTCGATGCTACTACCAAACAATTTTAGAGACCGATAAACGTCAAATCGGAAATCGTAATTTTATTTTTCATTCCAACCCACTCCCCCCCATAAATCCGGTAAATTAACTCCAACATCGACGTCAAATATAGCTTAGAAGATGCTCGAAACAGTACGTCTATGAACGACTCTGCAAACTGATTTTCGTCCCTTTTAAACGATACCGCTGAAAGAAGAAACATGGACCCATCTGCCCTCGCGCTTAAATTAGGTAATTTACGCTTCACTGGGCGTGCGCAGAACAAGATTTTTAGTTCGCATTTTATTAGTTAGGTAGAGCGTACCGACCGAGCTATTAGTCGAGACTAAAAGCCATGCTTGGTGCAAATGGCGCGAATCGCGTAGCACGCAGCCGACCGCCGCAACTTTTAACTTTTTAAGCATCGCCGACCGAACCGATTTTACGGCGAGCTTTTTCGGGAGCATAAATTCACGATGGCCCCTTGTTAGCGAGATAACCGGGTTCTTTTCATCTTTCTCTCCCCATACTAAAATATATAATGCCTGCTTTCTTCGCCAGATATTCTCCGCTCTTTTCCCGCTTTTTGTGGTTTATTTCGCCCTTACCTATTCGGAAGATCTTTTCTGCATACTTTCGGTTTCAAGGTAATTTGTCGTTAGCTGGTGTTTTGTCCATTTCTCGTGACATCGCTTGTAACAGATCGATTGGGAATTTGAATAAATCCATAAATTTAATCATGGAATATAAATTCAACTAAACAAGATATTATTTGAATTAAAACTTATTAAGATTTGTTTTTAAAGAAATGAAAAGGTAAAATACCTCGACAGTTAAATGATCAGCTCGAGAATGTTTCACCAATTACGGCGTGAATATTTGGCGCGGTTTATTCATAATTCACTTTTCAACAATATTGTCTAATTGCGACCATGTCTGTGATCAAATAACGGTCACGACCGAACATCAGTCGCTAATCAGTTCAAGCTTCGATTACTGTCGGATTATTTAGCTGAAGATGAATAATCGAAAAACTTCGGTCTTTTCAGTCCAGGGCTCTCTCAGCCCCTCGTCCTCTCGTTAGTACCGAAATCGTGATGCGCCAAAACAATGCGACGAAGATTGGTATGCTTCGGCATAATATTCAACGTACCTTTTTATATGGGATTGGGAACGCAAAACTCATCGAGTCGGGATAAAAGACAGCACGTTATGTATAGGTTGTCTCCGAAAAGCCCAATCTTGCGTAGAGGTACTTATCTCTTGTGAAAGCTCTCGAAACGACGATACCGAAACTTTTAACTTGGTGCCTCGTTACGGTAATTTGTATTATAAAGATCGTGTTTCCTTTGTAACCGAATAATGTCGACCGACTGTGTCGTACCTACAATTTTCAGTATCCTACATTTATCGTATCCCGGTGTTTTAAATCGTGCGCTAGTTCCGACTTTTCAAACCAACCTTTCATACATTGCATGGGGCGATGCACGGGAAATAAAAAATTATTCAACTTATAGATTATTTGCACTATACTGTGTTTCACATCATCCCATCTAACATGTCCAGATTGTTGTTAGATGATTCCAATATCTCGTTCTACTCAATTTTTCTATAACTAAAATCAGATAACCTTTACTGTGACATTATCAACTCGTATTATTGTATATTTATTTTTCTATTTATTTAAATAAAATTTAGGTTTATTTAGATTCCGTTGTGATGGGATTCAAAGCTTATTTCAAGTTCGATTATAAATATATATATATATATATATATATCCGGATTTCTATTATTCAAAATTAAGTGGCTTTCTTGTTCATTAATTATACATTTTCCAATTAATCATTTGCAGAGATAGGCGTTTGATGTTTATATTTTTATGTCAGTGCATTTGTTTCGAGTGTGAAATTTCACGATGGTATATGTGGCATTTTCACCTTATTCAATTATATCATTAATCAATTCTTTCCAACCCTCTTGTTATCCACTAGAAACGTTTAGACATAACATGTCATAAAGTAAAAACTATTTATCAAATTATGTTACGGGATTTCATTGAGTAAACTGTCTTATTTCCGTTCGTCTTTTCTCCAATTTTCCGCATTAACTCCCTGCTTTCTTCAATTTCTTCGCCTGTACCTTTTCCGCACCTTCCTTATATTCTTTGCTGTATTTTACGGTCTACGTTAATTTCATCGCTTCTCGCTTTATTTATATATTTCTCTTTCAATTTTTCGATCTACCATTGCATCTTTGGTCGTTGACTTCAGTTTGAGTTTCGGCGTTTTGTGTACTATTTCCCGTCTTTTTTCACTTTCTCCTTTGATCGTCCACTGTCCTACGACGCGCGACGTCGGGCATCGTTCCAAGATACCGTATACACGGAGGGCGGCAACGGCCCAATTGTTTCCTGAATTCCCTGCAGAGTTCAGTGAATTATTTTGCGTGAAACAAAATTCACTGGTACCTACCAGGAGGTCGGAATTATGCCCTTGACTGTAGATGTGATGGACTGGAATTGGCGCGCAATGTGATTGTAACAAAAAAAAAAAACAATAATTGTATTACCTTAATTATTTCTTTTCTTCTATCGAAACATATCAAAAACGGGGATGCAAATTAAATGAGAACTAAAATGAAAATAAAAACACACTTAATGAGATCTGAATCGAAATATTGAATAGATTTTTAATTTGAACTGGCATCTGAGTAGATTTTAAGCGTGTGTTTAAATCTGTTCATTTATATATCTGTGTATATTTAAACATATAGATTGGTCCTGGTCTACCCCAAATAAAGTATATTTTCATCAGTTCAAACCTTACTATGTCAGGATGAGCATAGAATGAAAACCTAAGCGATCCTGGAAACAATTAAAGTTAGGAAATTTATAAATAAATTGTTAAACACAATCATTGTTAATTATTTTAAGCAAATACGGTAGAGAAAAATATATTAATGAATTAAAATGTGATAATTATCACAGTTAACTTTCGATTAAATTATTTGTCACTTAAAAATATAAGAAAAATAGCTTATAATTTATTTTCTTAATTAATCAAATTTAATATTTCGTCCAAGTATTAAGCAAATTAATAATTATACTGGAATGAAGTTTGTTAAAGTACTACTAATCAGTCATGGAAGATCATTATTCTTAGGCAGCAAGCGAATAATTAGCTACGAAAAGAACAGGCGTACATGTAAATTAGCGTAAGCAGCTGTGCAAACCGGATACTAACAGTTCTTCAAATCCTTATGTCGCCAAGGCATCTGCATTTCACTGACAACGAATCCCGATAATCGATCTATAACGACGGTCAATTTAATCAGCTTACGGTTTGAAGAAATCCTCAAGCTCCTCTACTCTTGTTGCAACCTTCCTACGTCGGCGGTCTCCAAGAAGTATACTAGGCAACATAAGAGGTCTTTCAAAAGCGTCAATGACATTTTCAGGTTTAGTATTCATCTATTAAAAGTAAACCAACGGATTTAGAAGTCTGGTTTAGAAGAGGTTTTGTGATAATTGTTCGATTCCAATCCTTTGCTTTCGACGCGTTTGGCGGCCGATTTCAAACGATAAGTCGGTAATCGAATAAAAGGGTAGCAGTTACTGGAAAACTGAGATTTTCTTGTATGATCAAAGAAAATCACAGAGTTAAAGTCTTTGGTGTAGTTTTTACAGGATTTAGTTAATATTTGGATATTCGAAGGAGCAACGTCGTGTAATCGTTCGTTATGTGGGGTTGGCGGCCGGAGGCCGCAGGGGCGAAGCCCCTAGTTTTATACATGAAAATATTATGAATAATAATCATAAGTAATTTTGATCCACGTGATATCCAATGTGATTTAGTTACCATTTACCATTTACGGAAACTTCAAAAAGATTACTATACGTTTAACCAATTTCGAGTTGTGCGGCAGAGTGCGTACGATCATTGAGGTCTGAAAGGCCGAATCAGCACGTTAATACCTTTGGGTGCGTGCGTGATAGGGGATTTCACCAAAATTGTGAAAATCGTAGCTGATAATTTTTTTTTTCGAAATAAACACACAAACTAAATATGTACAAACTAAAAACTACGCTGACATATTGGTATATATACTTTAGATAAATCAACCACTGCTTAAGGACGACCGTGATAGACGTAACTGTATAAAATTTGTAGGAACAACATTAATTTTATTTTATAATTTACCTAATAAACATTATGTTTCCATCATTATTCATGCACTTTATAAAAAAATGGAAATATATAATACTTTAAAGATATTACTATACCTAAATCATCCAAGTCATGTATGTAGGTAATATGATCCTAGAAAATGTCTTGGAGAAAATTTGGTCCGTTTGTTTATAAAGAAATCTGAGGTCATTCATAATGCAGCAACGAAATTTTCTATAATAGTATAGAACTATTGTAGAATTCTCCAAACTCAAACGCGCTCAGTATTACGTCAACAATAATACCGTAACGTCATAGCTAAAGACAGGTTACAGTGAAACCCACCCCTGGCTCAACTCTGGGTGTCCCTAGGACCAACAAAAGAGAACACATTAATATAATACAATCACAGTTTCAAAATAATGAAAGAAAGTTCATTCAAGCTTCCTTTTTGGCTTAGAATGTAGTATAATAAAAGGAGATGAGTTTGAAATGATTGCTGTGAGGAGGAGTTTATTTATTTATTACCTCATACCTCCCACTATGTCGGTGTGTTACAAAATAAACTGTCCTTTTAGAAATATTACTTTTTGACACAGTCTTATACAATGTATACAGTACAATGATAAGTGAGTATTTATGAGATTGTCAGTAAACAAAAAGACTAATAATTAACGTTCTGGTCAACATGATGGCCCTCGTAAAAAATGTATTGTCTGAAAGACAATATGAATTATCAAAGAAAAAAAGAACAGATACAATATATAATGCCCCGTACAGAATTTTTGGAACGAATTCTATGTTTAAAAAATTATTTTTAAAAATTAGTAATAATGAAAAAATTATTGAAAATTAAGAAATTATTGAAAATTAAACTTATAAATTAAAAATATGAAATTAAACCAAGATTAGCAATACATACTAAATGACAACATATACATTTGTTTATATATGGATCGTAACGTAGCTTAACTTTACAATGGTGGTTATTACAATGTTGGCGATTTAATATTCCTATACAGCTATTTTAGTATGTTTTTTGAAAATGCGATACAGGTATAAACTATTGCAACTATATGTATATATGATCTAAGAAATAAATACAAAGAAGTATATTTGCATTATGACAAAAAATTGTAGCCATATTTATTATATGAAATAATGAATGTAGAATATTAACAATACGATTATGTACTATATTGAGGCTTGCAAAAGTGGATTTATTACTTTAAAAGTAATGTAAGTAATAATATATTTAAATTATATAATAATTCATAAGCCGCTGGAAGGTTTTATTGTTCGAATCTAATGTTGACAGCAAGATAGATTATTTTTAATAACGAAATTCCCATTTCGATTCTCTCAGATGCTAAGATGTATAGTTTTTGGGAATCAAAACTATGAGAAGTATTAATACGGTGAAATTTTAATTCTGAAAATAGAAATTACAGATTGTTACAGATTGTTAAGGAAGTCCTTCACGAGAATAGTTATCCAGAAGTTTTTATTTGCTAAAAAGACGGATCCATCATATACACAATAGCACACAAAATAATAGAAATACTAATACTAGCATTCATACAAATAAATAAATATATATACATATATATATATATATATCACTACCATATATTAGACAAATATCAGAAAAATTAGCTACAAATCTTTAAGAAAGGAGGAAATTTGAGAATCTCAAAACAATTAACGTAAATGTCGGAGGGATTAAATCGTTAAAAGATAGACTGGAGATAGAAAATATGAGCAATGTAGTCTATCGAATTAATTGTAAAAACTATGAAAAAGTTTACAAAGGTAAAACTAGCCAACTTTTATGCACAAGACTAAAGAAGACAAGAAGAACATATATGGGCCAGAATCAAAATATACGGGATTAACACTGCACCGTATTAATACTTTTACAGTTTTGATTACCAAAAAGTAAAAAAAAATGTTAGAAATCGAATAGAACAAAATGTTAGTTTGAGTTGCATTTTCATTAAAATGATTGTTCTAATGTGCATTCAATTTAATGACATTTTTAATCAATTCGTGTAACCATATATCTACAGCACCGATAGTGAAAGTATTATTTACATTTTTATTTACAAGATTTGTAAAATACTCTCCTAGTACACAAGACAAATGAACAGTGTTTGAAACAAAGTATATCGGAAGTATAATATAACGTTAGCCGTGAAATTTAAAGTTTAATGAAGTCATGTTCACGCTCGTCATGTATAAGCGTATCTGATTTTTGTGTACAGGATAAATCACATTCATGAGATGTACATTTATCCTATTAATTTTTCGAAATACGTAAATTTTATAAGCACCAATATTAAAACAACGATACTATCGGTTAAATCTCCAAGAATTGGATTATATAGTGATCATATATCGGATACGATGGTCAGTCTGGGAGCACTGCTTCGGACATTCGGAGGATAATCTCGTCGGTATGGTCTCGCCCCCGTAGAAGATAAATGGCAGAACTGAACATTCTGAACAGTCATTTGGTCGACCGCCTTTTGAACGCGCATCTTTTACTTCGCGACGGGGTCAACCCTCAAAGAGAGTGAAAGCAACCGAGGGGCCACACATCAAAATGAACCGCATGCTGGGCAACGACGGTCAAAGGATACAGGCCGGGGATTTGTACCTATATACATGTATATGTACCAACAAACTTCCCACATTGTTCACCACAGTCGTTGACGCGCGTTAACGACTCCTTGCCGATTTGTCTAAACCAGAGTGTGAAGCGACAACGGTTGATTGATTGCAGGCTGATGAGACGAGCAAGAAATACCTCGTAGCAAAGATGTTGGATACGTTAGGTTGAACATTTTAGTGTGACCATTTAAGGTGTCATTTGCACTTTACATTCGATTGTCCTACCTCTTTTCACATTTACTTGATTAAATAGGAGTTTTCATGTCTTGTGAGAAATAAGATATGCTGCGTTTTCTAGGGTGAGTTTTCGTCAAGAATCTTTTATTTAATTATTTCAGTTAAGACGATGATGGTGGTAATAGTGAATTTGCTGTTGATGGTGCTGATAGAGGCCGTAATGGTGATAGTTGGAATGAGGGTTATATCGTTAAAGAATGCCCGTAGGGTTGACTGTGACAATTAATGGAATTCCCGGAAAAGCCACCATTGCTCAAATTTCGCTTGCAAACATATGGGTATAGCGAAAAATTTTAAAGATGTTCTTCATAGTTACAAGTGAAGGGGTATATCTTAAAATTAAATTTAATTTAAAGCATTAATTACGATCGAAAGTAATTTGCTCGCCGAAGATGCGCGTACGAAATACACCGTTATAATGTGAAAGGAAGACCCCCGGGTGGAACAAATTGCGAGGTGCATCGTGTTGTCCCGTCCCCACAATTAAGGTACGATTTACTCCGCACGTATCCAGCTGTTGAACGTTTTTCACTGTTTCGAAACAATCCGTTTGGTAGTGTTGCGGAAAATGAAGCATTTGTTCGAGAAGTGTTTCATCCTTTATCTCGTGTACTTTTTCTTTTTTCATCCCATTTATATCAATCTTGTTACCCTTCTCTCTTCGTGTATTTATATATATTCTTTTAGCATACACCGTCCTTACACTCGTTATTTCTTACTTGTGAAGCACTTTTTTTACAATTTTGTATACGTAAGATTTTAAGAACGATTTGTAAAATATGAATTTAATAAGATCCAAAAGGTTACACATTTTGTAAACAGAAATTTTCACATGTACGTTGCGAAAAATCATTTTTATGCTGAGTAGACGTTTAAACGATGTAAAGACTCCAATGTAATTTTTGCAAAATTTGTCAAACTTTCCATAAATTAACATGCTTTCATATCGATCGCTTTCACATCACTCTCGTTCAGTTGAATTTATTTTGCTTTCTCTTAAATTTTCTTTCATTCACTCCATTCACTCTCCGTATATTTCCGTCTTTATTCTTTCCTGAACGTCACCGTTCCTTTTATTCCTTTTTTTATATCTCGGCATCGTCTTCCTCGTTGCGCTTTTTCTCTTTTGACTCGCGTGTCCGAATCACGCCTGTTTACGATCCTGGACACATTTGCATTTTATATTTATCGCGAATAAGGTGTCCTCAGATGCGATTCGATGCTGTCTTTTACTTCTCCAACTCCCTCGCCACCCCCTTCCTCACATGTCCCGTCACACCTCTCATTCTTATTCCTTTTCATGTTTGCCTCGCGGAATGCCGCGACACGGAAATTCCCGTTCGATGACGTTCATACGCCCCCACTAGGGTTCAGCATGTGTTAATTAAAAAAAAAAAAAGATAATGCGTAACTTCTTCTTTATTAAGAGCGCACACATTGCGTCAGAGTAACGTTAGGATTCTTTTTTCGAAAATAGCATTACTTATAGCCGTATAAGTTTTTGATTATGTATGGTGACGATAACATTGGCTATCAGAACTCAATTTCAGGATACCATCAGATTATATATTCGACGTTTATTTACTATTTTTCATTTTTAAATGATTTTACTTTAATTCAACTAATAACATGTCGCAAAATAAACATACAGGATGTCGCAAAGCTTCCATGAAATTTTCCAATATTACGTGAAATTTTAAACTGGATTGATCATTATGAAATTATTAACCAAATATATAAAATTTGAATGGTGACTATTTCAACTGAATTGATCAATAGCTGTCTTAGAGTATAATGCATATTCCAGGAAAAGTAAAGAGGAGAACGTTTACTGGGCGTACGGCGTTTTTGTGCGCTTCCAAAAGGTCAATTTAAAATGTTCTCTATTTCAGTGCAGTAGATAAAATATAGTTAAATATTATATGCTAGTTCTCGGACATCCGGTATATGTACAAGAATCTAAAATTAGACATGCAGTTAACATGAGTTCTACTTATATATAAGCAGCACTCACTTTTCGTTTAATAATTATGTTCATGTAAGGCATTAGTCACTCTCAGGGTGTATAGGCATGCGATAATATCACTATACACAAAGAATGCTATTTCATAATTAGGTGCTAAGCCGTACACCTATATATACACTTATAACATATTTTCAATAGCGAAGAAAGTCAAGCAAAGAATTAGTATACTGATTTTAATGCCCACATCTTGGATATACGCTTTAAACAAATCCGTATTTTTATATTTCATATATTTCGTACTTCATTTTCATTTTTCCGTCATTATAGACAGAAATATTTAGAAAAGCAGTATAGGAAAATAATAGAATTTTCATTGATAATTTTAATAAACACTCCAAAATAAAAGGAGTAACATCATAATGAAGAAGCAATTTAAAATGCTGGGATATTTTCTACATATATCACGTTATTGTGAGTTCAGGCCTATATATATATTGTTTAAAAATGTCCCTATAGAAAATGTTAAAATTTCCATCAAGTTCCTGAATTGTCTGCATATTTATTATCGGAAAATTTGTCCATAAATTCAGAAATAATAAATCGTATTCTAAACCTTAGTCAAGTTTACTTTGAATTTGATTATCAGAACTGGTTATTTGGTTATTAAAAATTTAAAGTTTCAAAATGGCGTAGTGGATGGGGGGAAACTTTCAAACTACACCAAAATTACATCATATTTGAATGAGACACCACGATGTTAATTTTGATTGTAATATCAAAACTAGAGGCTTCAAATCTTCGGCCTCAGGCTTCCAAGGTATGCTCGCTCCGTTTCATCGGCACGCTTCTCGCGAAATTCGCTTCGATCGCAAGATTGTCAGCGTTCTGCGCTTCGGGCCTCTCCACACACGGTAGTTCCCGGCCCTCGACCGCTCATTTATAAACCTTTATTGATCCAATAGTTGGTCATTTGGTGTTTTCTACAGTGTCATCAATTTTGAAAGAATTGTAGTTTTTGAAAAACACATTATAAAACGATTTTTATTATTATTAATTAGTACATTATTAATACTAGTATTATTATTATTATTGTAACGTGATATTTTTTTATTTTTTATTTTAGTTACCTTAACATCGTGGTGTCTCATTCAAATATGATGTAATTTTGGTGTAGTTTGAAAGTTTCCCCCCATCCACTACGCCATTTTGAAACTTTAAATTTTTAATATTCCCCCCCCCCCCCCCCGCCCCCCTTTACAATTATTCTCCACGCGCGTTTTTTATATCTATTTTGGACCGTGAACTAGAACGCGTAGTAACGTACGTACCTTTTAAGATTTTTTTATTATATTTTTAAGTCCATTATGGTGTGAAACATTATTAAAATTAAGCAATTGTAATAGGTTTGAATTCTGTTACGTGAAGTGTTCCCTTGGCATTTATTCGAGTAGCAATTGTGATGAACACATTATTACAGGCTTTCATGTAACTTAAAATGAGCATGTAGTTTTTTGTTAAATTTTCACATAATATCAAGTGGTCACAAATATGTTGCACGAAATAATTATGCCAAAAATCGTGAATGTTCATTATTTATCATTCATGAAAAATGGAAGAATTCACTCCAAAATTTTCGCCACTATTCCATGCGCGTTTTTCGTAAACATCGTCGCATTGACTTACGTACGTGCATTCACATTATCCTCGGAAGTGTAGACTGCAGTCGGTGGCACCGAGTTCCCTGCTCCCAGAGCACCGATCGATAATCGATAGAACAAAAAGACAGAATTTGTTTACAGTTTAGTAACCCAAATCAGGGCCGTAGCTCTTTCTGCAGGCCCCCGCTCTGGGAGCGTCGAACCACCTATGATTCCACCCCGTCCCTTCTAGGAGGAGTTCATCCGCTCGCGTAACCCCTCGCCCCCGCAACGTTCCGTTGACCCACCCTGTTCCCTCTCCACGACACACGGCCGTGAGCAACCACCGCTTTCCGCATCCGACGACTCGACGACTATGTCGGACGAGTTTGTCGAACACTGCCACGACCACCACCATCGCGATCTGTCCCGGTACGAATGCATTTGTCAAGCCGTGAAACAAATTGGTAGACAGCTCGCAAATACCGGACCCGATCACCCCAGCGCTGCACATGAACCAGCACATCGCACCCGTGTACCAGCGTAGCGTAAACTCTTTTTGACTAATGTGTTGTTCATCCTCGACACGGCTCATGTATTTCACATTCGACGAATTTTATAACCAACCCGAGTTCGCTGCTTGATTTTTCGCGCATATTTAGGAAATGCTTGAGACGTCAATGTGTGCATTTTTCGGTCGTGAGGATCTCACCGAAGAGAAATATAGAATGCAGATCGAAATAAAAGAATGCAAATTAAGACAATGTATATACGCCGTGGAAATAATAACGATTGTGTCGATGTTATTTAGTTCTGTAATTGTACGCCCTTATATATGGCATTGAAGCGTTTTATGAATATTTCATTGATATTGCGATATGGTTTTCGTTATGGTATAGAGACTGAATTTCAAAACATTATCAGTACAAGGCATTTCGAGATCGTCTTATCGTAAAAAATAAATGGAGCCTTATATAATTTCCATAAATTCGTTAAACTTATTGAAATACGGTAGGGGAATTATTAACGAAATAACCGCTTTTATTGTGTAACCAGCCACGTCAATCGATAATTGATATTTTAATTGTGGATTATGAATATTATTAAATAGAGTGTACTTTTCATTTTTCCAATGGTTTGAGTTTTCTTGTTACTGAACGTCCAACTGCTTCCATGTTGTTTACAAATTTTACATTACACATAGACATTACCTGCAAATTAAATTGACGATCATCAAATACACTGTAAATTCTGTAAAAATAACTGACGCAAATCGCGTACTGCAGAGTTTACTACGTCATACTGTACAGTTTCAAATTTGTTACGTAATTGATGTATATTTCCCAGGGTTTTTACGCCTCACCGATTATCAGGTTATTCTCAGCTGCGACTGTATCTGTTTTTGGCGCTGGGCCAATTTAATTTTGTACACCCGGTATATGCGATTATGAAACATTATCTAATTAGGATTTCGCCATCGTGAGCGGGTATTAAATGAAGGAACTCTATTCGTTAATTCCTGAGACTATACTCAGATTGCCGCGGTAAATAATTCAGTGGGCTTAAGGGCCAAAGACTGTGTAGCTTAGTCTACTTTTGGCACCTCGATTTCCTGTTAACGATTACTCATTTTACAGTATCCTGTAGTCGATAGACAACAATATCGGCTTCGTGCCTTTTTGTGTTTCTTCTGTGTTAACACGGATATTAAATTCTTTTTCGCTCAACGAATTTTCACACCATTTTTGAGAAAAATGTTCTCGCTTAAGGAGCGATTGCAATGATTAACTTATTGTCACATTAAACACGTCGAGTCTGTCATTGAATAATAGGTGTCATCAAAACTTCTGTGTTGGCCCTTTTACGGCTTCCCGAAAAGAATTATGTAGGAACGTTTTATAAAACTTGCGTCAGGGTCGAGGTCTGTTATACATTAATGTATAATTTGTTGCTTAAAAATCGGTTAGAGTGCTTTTAGTTGTATTCACTGCCAAAAGTTTATATTCAATAAAGGTTTGAATCTTGTATTATATGATTATATCAAATGATATTTTGAACACTATTTTTCTGATTTTCGCATTTAGTTTAACTTGTAACAACAATATTTAAACGAATATATTGTCACATGTCGGAAGATATTGTCACAAGAAAGTCGAATTTTCCAAATTAATTCTTTCGAAAGGTAACACTTTAAATGTTCGTACATTTTCGTCGACTTTTTAGTTTGAATAGAATCTTTTCTTATAAATGGCCAGTATTATGAAATACAATGAATTTTTAATTATTTTGAAGAAAAGGACACTTTGAGTGAAATCGGAATCTCTGTTCATCTGTTCATTCGAAAATTCTTAGGAGTGATGAGTATCGTCTTAGCCTTGGTTGAAAGGTGTGAAAATTCAAGACTATAGCCACAAGCGCACACCTTTTCTTTCACGTGATCCACCGCTTAAGACGGCTTAGTTAAGAAAGCGCACATGCGGAAAAAGGAAAGGTAAATATGTCTAGTTAGGCCTGCTATCGGCTAATTTTGAAGTTGCTCGTTCGACCACCTGTCATTTTCCAGTTTTCCGTTTACGAAATTAAACTGCATGACACCACAATTTTGTCACGCGGGCCAACGAAAAATGATTAACGATTCTATAATCCGATTTCGGTTGCAATATTATTACAGCATTTTTCTTTTCTTTTTTAAAAATTACTTGATTTGTCTCTTATAAATCTCTTTTATTTTGTTTTAATATAGAGCCACATATATTCGTAGTGTTCATTTTCTTCGGCTGTTTAGACATATGTACAATATATAACTTCAATATTTAACGGATACTCTATTATAACTTGACATTTCCGTAATAGTCTTTTACGAGAATTCCCCTTATAAGCGAGTTAAATCTAATTAAAATTGAAACCGTTTTATAATTACGTTATTTGTTTTTTATACAAACAAGAATCTTAATAGGTATTATTATATGACTATAGCTTTGATGATTTTTTCATCATGGACCAAGAATTGGAAAGAATCAAGATTATTACAATCAAGGGATGTATTCGTCATCAAAAATTAATATTACCAAAAACTTTGTCGAACGATGCCATTATTTTGTATTATACTACAATCAGGTGGAAATTAACAAAACTCGCAATTTCACACAAGTTCTCGACTTGAATTACAAGTATTTGCATATATTGCGAGGCGCTTCATGCATTTCATTAAATCATTAATTTAAATCGAGTCTTTTATCGTATCGCATTATCGAGGCGAACCCCATTGTCGAGCAGTCGTAGGCGCGGGTACGTTCAAGTATCGGGTTTTACGAGTTATTGACTATCATTCGTATTTACTACGGGCTCGTACGGCGCCAACCAGAATGCGGCCAGGTTTGCGAGTGACACGCGCTGGTTCGTTCGTCTATCTGTATATATAAGGTATACTGCCTCTTTTCTGCAGTTATTTTTTTCTCTTTTTTTCTCTTTCTTTTCCGACGGTCGCTTTGATGCGTTGCTGCCCACGATATCGTCGCCAACGATACGAGCATACCGCGATCGGACGCGGTTGGAAATTCTTAGCGATTGACGAATTGTGACTGACGATGTGCTAGATGCGAGAAATCTTATTTATATTGCAATCGAACAGTGATAAAGAAGATAATGTATGGAATATATCGTCCAGCATAGAGGGATAGTATTTACAGAAAATTATACAAGTTACGCGCCACATTGTTCTCGAAATTTAAGAACACCCTGGAACCTATTAGATTAAATGACTTGTCCAACGTCTTAAAAAAAGGATCATGCATTCATGGATATAACGAGATCAATCGATGTAAGATATTTCATCTATTGTTCTATATTCTTTTAAAGTCTTGGATTAACTCTGAAAAAGTAGAGGGTGAAATGGCATTTTTGGTACAACCCCTAAGAATAGCATTTTTTGTGTTCAGGCATTCTGTTAATAGCACTGTAAAAGCTCTCATCTTCCGGTCTTGCAGCCATTTACTTTTACAACTCCGGATGGCATAGGATATAATCTGGCTTATATTATATAACACTATTGTGTATACTAGTAGTATTCAGTATAATTCATTATAATAGGATAATTAAAATACGCATGGGGAAAACAACTGACACGTTATAAAATTTGTCTTTCTCTAATCTATCGTTTTATTATTAGTCCTGCTATAATGGGCAGAATAATTTCAAAGTAAAATAGACATTTAGAAAAACAATTTGCTTCACACTATGATAAAAATTTCTTGGTGGTACAGTGGGTATTATTGCTACTTCATTGTTGTAGGACAGGTCTAAAGAACGAGTTATTTAAAAATAGAAGAATGTTGCATTTTAACATTATTATACGTTAACATTTCACTGGTGTAAGTAGCCGTTTTCTGCCCGCTGCACGAACTTCGAATTACAAATGTCCACTGGCAGTTTCTACGTTGCGCCCTTTCATTCCTGCAGGTGGGACGAAACTTTATGAAACCGTCTAGAGTGATTTCTTCCGTGCAAATATTGGGATTTATCTGAATCGCTTCCTCGAAAATCTTATAGGAAAACGCAACAGTGATGTCGGCAATTTCTACGACTTTTCTGTGCGTCGAGAGAAGTTTTGTTTTTTCATCCTTTTTTTGTAAATAATTCTCGACATTGTGCGCATGCGAATGCGTGCGTGCACTCGTATTGTCTGATAGGATCCCAGTAAACGAAAAGGAATTGAAAGGTATTCGTCAATTCCAAAATGTACAAAAAAGGAATTTGAGGGAAGTAAAGTGAATTCTTTTTACTTCCTTTCAAATCCTATTTTGTACTTTTTGTAATTGGCGAATACCATTCAATTCCTTTTCGTTTTCTGAGATTCGCAGACAAAATGTAAATTTAAGAAATGGAGACTTCATAATTTTTACATCATGTAAGTCATCACTACAATTATAAAAACTATTCTATTATGCTAACATGAACATTCACTATTTTATTCTATTTCTTATCTATTATACTTCATTTTTGAAATTTATAATATAATAGCTTGCTATATCAATGTTGATCAATGTTGAATCGGGGTGTGGGGCTCCTCTATGATTATCGCAATTTAATATTGATGAATGGAAATATTTAAATACATATTAGGCAGGTAATGACGAGACCCTCCTTATCATACTTTGTTTCATAGATTATCATAGAAAATTCTTAAAGAATTAAAATATTTATGAAATATATTTGGATGATTAAGTGTATAAATTATAAACAATAATAATCTATTATACTTAGATTCGTTGCTTTAGGAAACATAACATTCGTGGCAGAAATTGATAAGGGATTCAAAAGTAATGTCGACAAATGTCCGATTATCATAATTTTCATTCTTTTTCATATTGTACTTGTTAAAAAGACAATTCATTCTTATTATTAATATATTATATTATATATACATAGTACATAGAATAATTTATTGTGTAATATAATTTATGCATATATGCTGATGATATAAATGACATGTATTTTATCACATGTTTTATTACATGATCGATTTTAAGGTACTTATCGACGAAAATGAGATAAAGAAGACATTTCCACGATAATATAAATATTATTGATGCCTCATGGGTAAAACTCGTAAGGACTCGGAACATTTATGAATAAAGCCTATTGTAAAAAAAAAACATTTTTTGTTTTTTTTTTTGAGATAGTATATGATGCTCAACACGCACCACACCTACAACATCAACATTTTCATAGATGGATCGGGAACTTGTACCTTTTTATAAATTTCTCGACTAACTGCATTACTTCGCCTGACGCAAGATAGCCAAGTATATTGAATTTACTCGGCCGGTTTTTAATTTTTTGGAACATTTTAACTTTTTTTTTGAGAAAACTACTCGGCCGATTAAAATAAAATAAAAATAAAAAACCGTTCTGACATTAATAGCAATCTATATGGACGAGAAAATTTTGTGTATGACCGTATGTATATGTAAAGGTAATCACGATATAACTAAAAAACGAATGAGCAGAATAAATTCCGTAATCTGTTTTTGGAAATGCCCACATAACAGAATGAACTAATTAGATTTTGGTATGCATCCATATTGTGAAACATTTTCAAAATTGATTTTCAACATAATTTCGAGCTTTTTGACATTTTTGAATTAATATTCTGCAAGTTATCTCTTGAACAAAACATCGTAGCAACATAATTTTTTTGTTAGAACTTGCAGTTTCCTACGCCCAAAGCAATGATTGGTGATAACATTCTTTCGAAAATAAAATTGCGGACTACGAAACGAAAAACCCTTACTTTTTCAGTTTTTTTACAGTTCAGTCACGAACTAAACGTCCGACGATCAAAATTTTTTTTTTCATGTACCCGATTTTTTCTTTTTTGTTCCGGATTTACGCCTCGTCACCAAAAAATACGGAGTCTTTGGAGCTCCAAAACTCGACCAGTCCGCGGAATTGTCGCTGGATGAAGAAGGTCCAAATGAAAGTAAACACTTTTAAGTAAACCCGTACTTTCGTTGGTTCACGTCCAGTGATCTCTGCATAAAGCAAGAACTAAAGGAAAAGAATGTTGCTTCTTTTTCAGGAGACTCATTGCAGCCTCCGCCGACTTACAGTTCTTCTATTTGCTCGTGCCTATATTTGCTCGTCGTATCCCAACCTTCGTTCCTGCACCGATTTGTTTCAGCACGCAATAGCTCAAGTCTTGGAAGGCATCTGCAAATCTGCAAATATTCAAGCAGTTAAATCGAGGCCGCTGTGTGGAAGTAGCACTGATGTCAAAATACGATACATTCTTAAGTGATCAGTTCGTTCGTGTTCATATGTAATAATTACGGAAGTTGTAACAATTTGTATCCTTCAAGGCATTAAAATTATATTTTAAAAAACGCGCGAAGATTGGAAAAAATATACGTTCTGTGGCTGCAAAGGAAACAATAAAGATACAGTAGTTTGAAGAAACATCATACAAATACGAATGAAAATGAAAACCAATACTTAACAAACTCCCTAGTAGAATTTTGAGCGTGATAAATAGGATCCCGGCCGGAGTCCCGCGTAAACTAAGGGCTCTTGCTGGGGACCAGTGTGTCATGCTTAAAATTCTACTCGGAACTAAAAAGTATATACGTTAATCCTGGTTAAACAAATTTAAAAGGGTTTAATAATCATGTAACTGTAATGTATAACATGTAAACAATAAGGTAAATAAAAAATTATTTTTCTAATTTAATTCACTCTGGTATATATATTAAAATGTATGTCACGGTAAAACGTTGTACATCAAATTTAATAAATTATCCCCGACTAAGATGAAAGTAGCACTAAGTTGGGCAATATATAGATATGAATACTTTTCATCGGCTATATTTTAAATATATTACGAAGATTCGAGATATGAAGTAAAGAAATAACTTCTCGTATTAATTAGAAAAATGAAGATAGCCAAAAAGAAGTTTTCGTGGGAAATAAGTTTCAACGATTCCGAAAACCAAAAGACGTTAGGGTATCGTCTAATGGAGAGATATTTCTCTGAATTCCATTAACAAAATTCATTTGCGATAATCACTAAATTATTCAGAGATCATGACCTGGTACCGAGGAATCCCGGAAAATTATGACGACACGATCAAGAACGGGTGAACGTTTCTTCATTCAAGAGTTCGAGCATCGGAGATTTGTCATCTCGGAAACGTGTATGAATAAGCTGCCGGCTTTATTAGTTATACAAAATTTGTATTTGTTAATTTTATCTAAAACATGTAGAATAACTTACTTTCTAATTAGAAATAATTCTATATGCAATTGTATAGTTTTTTATATCTTCTATTTTATTGATTTTTTAACACCACGATATCGTTATTATAAATGACGAATTATATTTAATATTTTTATATTGCTATTCTCAATTTTAATAATATATTAATTTCGCATTATTGCGTTTACGTTTCATGACGCACACGTGCTTATAAAAGGATTTGAACGGGCGGCGCTATTATAGATGAAATAGCCTACTAATCATAGTCCCCCCATCTAACTAATAAATATTATCCATCTGGATTATTAATCCAGGTATTTTAAAATTTTTTCGAATATCACAGATAGACGAAAGTATGTTTGATGCACATCTAACACGTGCAAAGGTCGTAAGCTCCTATGTAATAAATCGTAGAATACTCCAAAAGGAACTAATATTGGCAGGACCCAGGAAAAGGATCCTTCCGTGATAATGCAAAGTCGAACTTTATCACTCTTTTTCATTTCGGACAGTACTATTTTAATTTATTAAAGTGATTAATTAATTAATCTATGTAGATAATGAAAGCCTGAAAATTTCTATATTGAAACGATAAATGCTATGACTCTTACCCTCACAGAAAAAAGATACGTTCGGTGTCCGAAATGACACGCAATTATGGCTCTAACTCCGAATTTTTTTAGTGTTTACACCCAATTTTTTATTGTTTACACCCACTTTGGCGTCCTTTCGGATCCCGAACGATATGTTTTGTATACGGGTTGTTGGTGTACTCTTCCGTAAGTGTAAAGTGTGATATTCTTTCGTATTAAGTAACAGGTCGGCAGTTCAGTGTATTCTGCATCTGCATCTAGAAAGCTTAGTATTTTAATCCAAAAACATGCGTGAATTCACGTTTAATAAAATGCAATGCAACAACAATTATAACGATTCATTTCTAAGATCACATATATTTTTTTTTTGACTAGGTATAATTTCTGTATTAATAAAACCTACATCCATATCTGGATATGGCACATTATAGAGGGCAAGGGTATTAATAGAAAAGAGATAAATTCCCATCTCCAATGAAGTGTTATGAAAATCACTTTTAGTGAAGTAACATGTTTCGTACTAGCGTGATATCACACTGGAAAAAAAATATCCTATTATATTTATTACAACGACACATACTTGTTCATGTTTTTACCAGGCTACAAGTAAAATAATAGACATAGCACGACAATAATAATCATGAAAATTTGCACTTTTAAAACTTGACCACTTTTACGAGATAGACCAATTTTTCACTCCATTAAACGATTGAAAAGTGACTTTTAATTGAAAAGTGAATGATAGTCCTTTGATCTTGAAATATTCTATTCAAAATTGTGAAACATCTGCAAAGAAATAATAAAGTGGGTAAACTCCACTGCAACGTATAGAGAGTACATATATATATATATATATATATATATATATGGCATTCAATTGTATTTCTTATATGTATAGAGTACACACATGCATACGCATTCTATTTATCTCTCACATATGTATCAAACAACAAAACAAATTATCATATACGAAATTGGAACACTTTCGTATATCCACAATGATTCACGTCCTATCTACGCGTCTATACTGATATCGACGAGACGTGATTTCCTAGAAATGCCTGAGAGTTAACTAGAGCATTATTTTACAACTTTACGAATCATAGCATTGTAATTAATAACTATAATGGAGATACGATATGGGTATTACTAATAATTTAGTAATACTATATATTTTTGTGAATAAAGTAAAGTTGACAACTGAGTCGTTTGCCCGTAAAATCCGACCACATCAGTGATTGACGTCTTTTCACGCATCCATCAAGATGAAATCTGACCAATGATCCACTTCGCAGAAGTTAATTATGATTTTACAGATGTTAAATGTTGAGGTATCTTGCATTGTGTTTAGATACTCTTAACGAACTTGAGCATTCGCTACGGCCTGAAACGTCGTTTCCAGTATCTCTGATTTCGTCTGATTTAATAAGCGTGCGGTTGGAAGATCAAAGCGGCATATTAGACGTTCGGAAGTTTGCGGTGTGGTCGGTGAATCGAAATTCGGTAACGCGAAGATGACGATTCAACAAAATGTTAATACACTAGTCGTCGTTAAATTTTACGACTTAACTTATGTCGTAAAATATATGTTTTCGTTATCTACAATTTTTTTTTTAATATACAACAATATTATTAATACTCCACAAATTTTTAAGCTTTCGTTTCAATGAATTTAAAAAATTATATTTTTAATTATATGAAAAAAAGTTATTATTTTTGAAAAATAATAAAAATGAACAAGCTCCAATTCGTCGGTGAGCTGAGTCGATTAACACATTGACTCGGCTCACCTACGAATTGAATCATTTTAACACTTATTTATTCGACCCCCAGTAGAAAATGACACCAGTTTCTGCCCAATTTTTCTGGCCTCTATGTTAAAAATAAAGGAGTTCAAAATAAATGGCCATAAACTGGTCTAATACTAGGGACTGAGTGCTATTAGTAAATTTTTATTAATTGTTAATAAAAATGAACTTTTCTGCTTATAAGTCTAGAAATTGATAAAACGATATGTATATACAATGTATATTGTACTACGAGTAACAATTTGTATATATTGAAATGGTTATTTTTGTTAAGTTTGAAAAAATGGATGTAAATAGATTTAAAAGAAATGAAAAATGAATACATTTTTAATAGATACGTGGACATTGTAGTAAATAAGCAAAAAAGATGCTAAGGAAAATTGCAACACTGTCAATTATATTTGATTAGCGGGTTTATTATAATAATCTATTTCTTTGTTGTATAAATTTTAGAAACTGAACAAGATTTACGCCTGGCGTATATCATGAATAATGCAAATCGACATTGCGAAAATCACTAATAAAATATGCAGATTTGAAAAATGATATAGAAAATACAAATATGAAATGAAATCTAGGTGATAAAATGTGAAGTTTTCAATGATGTTCTGTGCATTCGTTAATAAAGATTCATTTTATAATTTTTCTCGATCGTTAATGACCGTCGACAATCGTCGAAAACGCCAGTCATACGTTGAAGGTATGTACGGACGGGTACGTGTCACGCTACGTTTCCGCATATCGACATGACCGCAGTGGCTCGACAGGGAACCTTCCGATTGCGGAGAAATCCATCCTGTATCGAGTAACGCGCTTGTCGTACAAGTTGTAATCTTGTTTTACAATGTGCTTTCATGTGTAATTGCGATGGGAGCTGAATTCAACTTCCCTTTTTTAATGCGAGTTTTACGAGCATAATTAGCAGATATAACGACATTCAAACTTTTCACCAACAAATTTTTGTTTACGTAAGTTTGTTATTAAAGAATTCAGTATAAGTAACTAATTTGAATATTAATAAATACATTTATATATAATTTTTGCCAATTAACTTACTAATTTTTGTAAGAATCATAAATGCATTTTCAAACAAGGAACATTTTTAAATACCTAACCGGCGAGAGCTGAATCAAGCTCCAGTAAATTCAATTTATTCCAGCCCATATGAAATATTAATATATAATACAATTCAGTTAGGAATGTCGTCAACAAGATTAAAAATATATGTTCATCGAAAAATAAATCCGTTCGTAATCACACCTTTTAATTGGTCGTATAAAATCAACTAAAGAGCTCAAGGCGAATTCTCGAGAAATATATAGTTGTTTGAATGAATAAAATATTTCACGTGCTTTTTTCGGATATGTAGCAAAAAATTCTTAACGATCATCGTCAATAATCCGGACACTTTCAGGTTTTAATATTCTTATTTACTTTTAGTACGTTGCGAATAAAGTTACGCCATGATCTAGAATTTAATGTACTTTTATATTAGAACCGCGAATTCAATATTCTTAATCGCGAATCAAATGACGTGTATGGTAAGATGTTTTCATTATATCGCAGAGTTCGCTTTTACGTATTACTATTACAGACGTTTAACCAATTTTTTTTTAATTTTATTTATATCATCAACATTTTATTAATCTAGAAATCAACGTTTTTTTCCGTTCAACTCTAATTAGTCTTAAAAAAAAGTCGAAATTGAAAAATGTTTATTAATTTAGCACATCGTTTATAAAAATTAAAATTAATTAACCTTGAAAATATTCCACGTTCATATTTCCTTCGGTTCTTGTGGTTATAAGAGAACATTAAACTTATTCAAAAAATATTTATTCACGTGTCACGTAGGTAAAAAGCAGAAATCTTCCGTAAATAGACCGTGGGATACTCTCGTCTTCGCGAGAATCTCTTACAAATAGCCGAAGGCCTTGCGCAAGTTGTTTTCGCGCGGAAAAGTAGTTGGTGAATTTTCACGGGCCGTAAAGCGAGTATGTACGAGGCGCACGTACGGGAAGGGGAGCGCATCGTCAATGGAAATCTTGTGGTACTCGCGAACAGAAAATCCATTCACACATGAACACGGCACACCGTTCTCGAGTTTAAACAGTAGACGATGGTTTGCGACCACAGCACTCGTAAGGAGCCTCTATTACACGCTTGCAAATATTGCCTTCTCGCGTTAAAAACGTTTCCCAACCTCTTGTTTGCCAGGAAGGAAAAAGTATCCGCTAGATTTCCATCGGCACTGATATCAACAGGTTGCGGAAAGGTAAGTGGTGGGATGAGTGGCGCGAAGTTTTCTGATTTAAACTAGATGCAAATTAGTCTCAAGTATACAATGACAGAATATATAACCACCACCTTTGAAGCAGGATTTTGGAATTTTCCATGTTTTAATCTAATGGTAATCTTACATTACATCGGTTATTAATTGATACGAAGTAATTAAATTCTTCTCAGATGAATATAGGATATATACTTTTTGCTGAATTACGGACGAGAATTTTTTAAATTTACCACCTGAGCATTAAAATTGATCAATCGTTCCAGCAATACCATGCTAAACAGAAAGTCCAGTCTCTATACGAGGAATGAGACTCTCATCCAATTAGAATAGTCCAGGATGATCTGAATTTTTTGAGTAATTAGAATCGTACCAACGAGCAAGTGTCCAGATGAAATGTTGGTCAAAACCTCTCGCTTCCTTTCAAACTGACGCCTGAGTTTGTAGACACGTGTAAAAATGACGGATCATTCTCTCGCGTTTTGATCTTATATTGTGATGTCGTTGTTACTCAAATACAAAAGTGAGAATTTCACGAAGGATGAAATGGTCTTAACTTGAGTTCATTTTAATAAAATTGTTTGAAGTTTTCCACTGAACAAAACTATTTTATTAGTTAGGACAATTTTCTAACTAATAAGTTAATTACAGAATGCTATCAGAATTACGGATGTAAGATCATACATTTCTAGGTTTGCTTGTGTTTATAGAATGTTTAAATCGTTTGTGGGACGGTGATAACGACATATACTGCTTAACCCTGGTAATATAGAATAGCCGTATACATCTGCTCAAAGATTCGCAGAAAGGAATCGTACCTTTTGTTGCCAAAGTTTTGTAAACATTGTCGTATGATTCATGACACCCTCAGTAGAAACGTCAGCGCCGATACTCTCTGCCGCCTCGATCCTCTTATACGCATCTTAGTTCACTGAATAATCAGCTTTTTATCCGACCAATCAGCTACTCTTTGTAGGTGGCTGGACTATCAATACTGAACTCTGAATTCTCTAAATCATTGGTAATAAATTCCCAGCTCAGAGTGTACGACAAGTGGGAGAGGATAAAAGGGTTCTTAAACATAAAGGATGAGCAAACACTGTATAATCGATCCAATCAACTATTGTGAAAGGAGTTTTTTATATTTCTCATTCTATTTCAGCCGACAATTCAAAACCGATAGCGATGGTCGTAAAATTTGAAATTGGTTTTAGGAGTGTTGAAAGGCTATGTACGTGATATTATCGTTTCAAAGTTGGCCTCTCGTGTGCGCGCAAAGCGGGATGTTGTTGCAGAGAGGTGAATGTTATTACAGAGAAAAAAATGTGGTGTCACAAATCTGCGGTGGGTCCTCGTCCACTGCCGCCGTTGCCACCACCGTCGTGGCGTTGTTGCCGGTGTGCAGGTCGCTTAAAAGGCGTCGAGTGGCATATATACGTATTTTCCGAATCGTCGCGAATGGTCTACCGGCTGGCCGTAAGTGTGCGCCAAGAAGAAGAACGTCGTAACACGAAGGTAGCGCCGTGAAAATACATTGCCGGGTCATTAGATGCTCGGATCTCTCACGGTGTCCGTCGAAAAACGGGGAAAAAAAAACTGTAATGTCCGAGCATGCGGGGACCGCCAGTCCGCCGACGTTTAAATTAAAATACTTCATTTCACTGCTTGGAATGCAAATCGCCTGTAGGACTATTTTATTCGAAACCCGCGGTATCCTGACAGATGCTAAAATCAGACAATTATTTCGAGATAAATTACACGCGGTTTTAAAGGGGACTCAAGCGGTACTCTGGTGAGAAATTTGACATTAGTTATGTTTTTTGCTTCTCTTTTATCGTCATTGAAACAAAACTTGGTCTTCATATTTTCGTAAGTTTCATCAGTGGCTTTGAACTAGTTTCGTGCATTTTGACAAAATCTTATTTTTATATACTCACATCTTTATTTAACATAGGCCGACAAATGTACTTTCCCAAACGTTTTGCGGACGTGCTGAATTTGAAGGTGTTGTCTGGTCTTAAGTTAGCCCCAGAACGTCAGGTTGTCGACGTATTCTAACCTAAAAGTGCCAAAAACAAGTTTTTATTTTTGATATATTTGAGGTCGTGTAATGAATTCGATACACTTAATACCTTCAAGGGAAAGAATTGAACTGTTAAATTTCTTAACCACCTTTCTAAAATAAAATTACCTTGTTATGTTACACGACCACAAATATAGGATAACATATTTGTTTTACACTATTAGTGTAGAATACCTCGAAATATGAGGCCTGGGGAACATTCCAAGGTCGCAGGATTCCTCACATAAAAAACATTTAGGAAAATTTCGTTGTTACAGTTTGGTTCTTAGGTGTTATGATACTTACTGAATTGCCTTAGCAGATTTATTTCTCTTCTAATAGCATTCCATGATATTATTTAAAAAAAAATCTTCATCATATAAATATGAAATAAGTATAAGTGTTTTCATCACAGGAATACAAAAAAAAGTTATTACACGGAGAAATATTTTCTTGTAAATTTTACCACACCAGATCGCATTTTGAGGACGGACTTTCGTCATGAGGAAAATTGCCATTATTTATGGTAAAAGTTACATGTTTTGGAATTATTACTATGAGTATGGTAAAAATTCATCACTAAAATTTTTATTATAAAAATTGCAATTTTTCTCATGACGAAAGTCTGTCCTCTAAATGCCATCTGGTATGGTAAAATTTAGAAGAAAAATTTTCTCGGTGTATAAATTTTTGGCACGCCCGTGGAGATACGAATTTTCCCATCCTAACATATATTCCAAGTCTCCACGTTCACATTCAAGTACGAGCCGTCATTTCGGACAAGGGGGTCAAGACGTCGAGCTCGCGCACTCTCCGTTACGTTTTTGAAGGTTCGATACTAAATGGAATTCGTCTAATCTTCGCTTTGAGATCGGTCGGTTCGGAACTGCCAATTTTGCGAGCGTCTACGGCGCGCGAGTGGTAAAACCGAATGTCCGCTCGTCCGTAATTACGCGCAGGGTCTACAGCAGGCCAGGATACGGAGATATCGGATACGACGCTACTCCGTAAATCAATTAGTTGCTCGTATGAGAGTAAACCGTACGTTTTACGGCCTAGATGAGAATGTCGATAGCTGGTCGAATATTTCTGTCTGAGGGATTTTGTACGACGAGAAACTGCCGCTGGCGATCGCATATTCGCGCACATTTTTTTAGCATCGGAAATCGGCGAGTTCGACCTCTTATCTCCTACTTTTCAAGGCGTCTGACGATAAAGCTCGAAGAAGGTGTCGAAGTAAAAGCTGATGTTGCTTTTATCAAGTAATTAACGCCTCCGTTCGTTTAGGAGCGAGTTTCGATTCCTAATTTATATTCTGACTCCTTGTTTTAGTGGTTTTACGTTTTTGCGAGCCTTATACTTTTTTCGGGCCTTTCTAAATGAACCTGCCAAACCATTCTGCTCGCCAATCGTTATGTAACGTTAAAACAAGCTGTTATCGATAATAATATGTTATTCGATAAAACAACGATTTCGTACACAGAGACATTTCGTTGAGTAACGTACTTCGCAATGAGGATAATGTAATCGTGTAATTAAAGTCTTATTAGTGAAATGAACTATTGGCATACGAAATATATGACATTCTATATATTCGAATACTTGATACACTCATTTCAACCCGTCGTGAATCTGCGTCATTCATATTCCATTAATAACACGGATCTACAATTTGGTTTAGTTCGAGTGCGATTTTTTATTAAATGATTTACTGATATGCGATATAGTGGACATTTCCAATTTACGTTAATTTAACATCTATCGTATGCAAAAAAAATTTAAATGAAAATTAGCATTGAAATAATTGAACAAATTTTCTTATCTTGAATGCTTTATTAGCAAAGATCTTTCGGCTGGTGAGATTAATGAAACGTTAATATTTTGTCCAACCGGAAATGCACACCAAAATATACACAATTTGTCTGGAATTATTCTATTTTTTTTTTATCTAAACTGAAGTGTTTTTCTATCTTTTTCGGATAAATTGACGGAACATTATAAATGATTATTCGGGGATTCGATAAAAAACGAGAAATTCATAATCATCGTAAATGATTCATATTAATAATATAAAGAAAGAATAAACGATTGCAAAATCCATGCATGACTAAACTAATGGCGGTATTAAAACAGTAGTCGAGCATTCTTGGTCTCATACATAAAATACATTTGTAACGACAGTTGCAAATTCATGTACATTTTTAAAGCGATCAGTTTCTTTAATGAAAGACAATTTCTACCAGCAATAACGAGCGATGCTAAAATTCATTAGCACAAATTTCGAAAATCGTTAAAAGTAATCGATATACTTAACTCGATTACGAGTCAAAATTACGAGGCAATGTTAATTTCGAGCAACATCATTAAGAAAATTTTAATTAAAAAAATAAACCACTAGTCGTGCGCTCAGCAGCCACCGCAACGAGGATCCGATGCATGAGCTCGTCCATTTAAAGGTAAAGGAACCGACCGCTCCCGAAGACGTGTAGGTGTGCATATCCAAAGAATTGCGGATACACTGCGTCGTGTATATATATGTATATATATATATATATAGTCGACATATATTGGAAGTCCATGCGAGGGAGGTGAGTTATGTCGCGTCGCGCGTAACAGTACAGTCGTAAGGGCGCAAGTACAACCTTCGACCACAGACTGATTAAATGCGGTTTACAACGACACGCCTGCAATTTACGAATGAACACCGCGTGTTGTAAACCTCGACTGGAAATGGGACCGCAAATGTCCGCCGCCTATGCTATTCGTATGCTTCAGTCCAACTTCGGATCCCTGAGATGTTAAGAAACAATTTCTCTTTTCACTCAACCTTTAGTGTTGCATTATGAAGTGCAATAATCATTAGTCTTGCCGGTCTCTTCTTATTAAGGGAATGTTTGAAGAGATAATTCATTAAACTCATGATGTTCCTGCTTTTCATTGGAATCCCTTCTAAAACGATTACTTGGTTATATTATTTTTATTGTATTAACCTTCCTTTAAGTTTCGGTGCTATTAGAGTTACTTGATTAGACATTACAAAATGAGTTTTTCCGCTAATGATGTATTTAACATGTTTTATTGTAGTACTATGAGCTCTTGGTTCTATATGGTAACATCAAATAAGTTCCTCCCAATGTTAGGTTTAATGTTATATTGCCATCGGACTGCGGCTAGAACAAAATATGACCTGGGAACATTATTGTTATCTGATTAAGCTTAACTTGCTAAAATATTATTTCTGTTAGAGTTTGGAATTATTAGTTTTTGTTCAAGACTGAGTTGAAGAAATTTTTTATATTTATCCGATATGCGAGATGTTTAATACATTAAAGAGGATTTGTTATAGCACGAATGTGCAGTAATGTTAAAAACGAGTTTAACGAAACTTGCACCTATTAAACACGATCTTTAAACAAAATCAGAATGTAAAAACATAGCCATGGAGCTTTCGATGATTCACAAGGTGAAAAGTTATGTTATTTACTTGTGAGTAATAAAAAAAAAAAAAAAAAAAAAAAAAAAAAAAACAATACGAAGGCTATTATATCTGAAAGTGATAGCATATATAATCAGTAGAATTACTCTGCTATAATACATAAAACTGGCTCCATTAACATATGTTCAATTACTTATCAACACCAGTTTACTTGGTTAGATCTTTAACGCGTTGCCCTTGTAGAAATTTACTATTGAATGACTTAATTTACTACTACAAACTAGTAGTGCGCAATAGTAAATTAAGGCATTCAGTAGTAAATTTCTACAAGGGTGCATGCATCAACTTAACAGAATTCCTAAATGCCTGGTAAATCGGGCCAAAAGACGTGTTTGAAAAATCATCAGCCCTCTGATTTGTTGAGATTATCCTTCAACTTCAAATAAACGTTTTTCTATGCTTTCTTCTAGTCCATATACGCCTTAGGCGTAACGAACACAGTAAAAAGAAATACTTAAATTCAGCCTTGAGGTGGGACTGAAATCTTGAATTTAGCAAGAAAATCGACTGAAAGTAAAGTGGAATCCTCTTAAACAAGGACAGTAAAAATTCGGTTTACAATATCACGTATTCGTTTCAAATCAAATGAATTTGTTTTAAAGAAACCATGGTACTATCACAGTATCACCTATCACCAATATTGCATTTCGTGAGAACTTCAACGTAATATCGAATCATAAGTTAGTAACCGTATGAAAAGTTTTTGATTTTAAAATTGTGAAATATCCAGAATTTCTTCGAAATGCCGATCGTTTAGTGTTAAATGTGATATCATCTGAAAATAAAAAAAAGGAGTTACTTTAGTTGTCCGGTTGAATCGGGTCTGTTCAGATATTTTTTTTTTTTTTGTTTTATATATATATATTTTCTTTCTACTTGCAGATGATGCTTCTAATGTTTATGATAGTATAAATCAATTTTGAACATTTTGTAACTATGCTAAACATCTGAAGTAATATTTATCATTATTATCAAAAAGGCGTAAATACAATTTTGTTATAAATAATTTAATCCTTTGCAACATAATAAAATTTCCTCTTTTACAATTCAAAGCTTTAACCCTTACGGAAATGTACACCAAAAAATATTGTTCGGGGTCCGAAATGACACCCAAGTCGGTGTAAACACTAAAAAAAATGGGTGTAAACACTAAAAAATTGGGGTTTACACCCAATTGAGTGTCATTTCGGACACCGAACATATTTTTTTCTGTGAGGGTAAAAACGTTTGTGTCCTGATAATTTCTTGACGAACATTAGTTTACTAATCAGTTTAAGAATATCATCCTTTTTTAAATATATATATTATGAATACTGAACAATCATTCCGAAACTGCTGATTTCTAAACATTCGTGTTCAGTCTACTGACAAATATTATGAATTATCACTAAATTAAATAGCGATAGTCACTTATTATTTTAATCCCTCTTATAATTACACCGTTTGTTTTAATTGGTGTCTCCCCTCTATTTTAACTTATTTCTCCCCTCTCGTACCCCGACATTCGGCATGCACTGTGACATCAGTTCATTGGGAATTAACCTACAGAAGACAACAGTATTATTTTTCTTCCTCATTGTCACTGGTGAGGATGAGGGGAATTGTGATTCACTATACAAAAATTATCACATTCATGTCAATCCTACATGATTTATATAAGCTCGAAACAATCAAAATGTTACTATACAAATATATCATGTACATTTACATTATGAGCAACCTTGAACTATGCAAGAAGGACTACCATGAAAATAAATTCTAAGTAATCACGTTCTTAATATATATAAAGCATATTTAATCTTCCATTGTTACAAGTAACTTTCAAGGTATTCAAAAATGTTTAATCTAATTTACCCATATATATATATATATGCACTCATATCAAATTATTTACGTTAAAAATTTATTTTATGACGTTTTATAAATTTTTGTCATCTTTGATGACCATGCAAGATACCATGAAATATTTTGTAAATTTTTCACTACGATTCACAAGTTCCGATGCACACTAGCATATTACATTTAATA
The DNA here is from genome assembly GCA_030522945.1 of Trichopria nigra. Taxonomy (NCBI): domain Eukaryota; kingdom Metazoa; phylum Arthropoda; class Insecta; order Hymenoptera; family Diapriidae; genus Trichopria; species Trichopria nigra. Next base: position 38,361 of record JAPYZR010000522.1, on the reverse strand, counting down.
AAAATATATCTGAAATTAACATTTATTATGTGCTTTTAAATTACATGTATAAGTAATTTTCATTAAATTTAATTCCATAATGTGTATAAATTTAAAGACTTAATGGGGTCCTATAAAAATATTCAGAGACGCATTCATAATATTTCAGTGAACAGATTGAAAATAAATTACTCTGCGCTTGTTTGAAATGCTAGGCATATTTGCATGACGAAGAGTATGTATATTCGACGCAACGTAAGACTAAAACTGTTGAAATTGATAAACCAAATTAATATATACATAGCCGACATTTCATAGGTACTACGTTTTAGTTTTTTAGTTATAGCCTAAACAATATTTATATTATTAATTTTATATACACGCCAAAAAAATTTCATTGAAATTTGTACGAAATGAAAAATTACATTAAATTTCATAGCTCAGGAAAAAAGTCTAACCGTGTGAAATCTCTATAATTGAAAAATACAGTGACTGAATTGTGAAGATTGGAATTGAATTGAGAATAATTTAAAACCTATATCATTAACATGATTATTAGGTACTCAAACAGTAACATTGAACCATTTAGCATATTTCGAAAAACTAAAATTATATTATTAGGTAGTATTTCAACATGACAAAGTCAAAATATAAAAAATTTAAATATTACGCTGTTAACATAAAATAAATGTAAAAAAGTTTTTACTTGTCACTTATTAAAGCCAAAATCATTATGATTATTATATAGGTATGATAATTTCATTCTGTTTGATGCGCTCTTTCATCATATGAAAATTGCTAATAGAATGGTTATATATTATGGAAATGTGTCATTATGGAATAATTATAACTTGAAAGAAATGATAAGAATGAAATGGATTTTATCTTTAAACAGTAGAACATAAGAAACGCTGATGAGACGAGAGGGCAAATCTGTGATGGATTAAAATAAACAAAGATATATAACAAGCTGAAATATCGATGTGAAAACCGTCCCCTCGTGATTCTTTCCGAAGAAGGTTTCTTTGTTCAGAAAGCATCCCTTTCAGCTTCCACCAAAGGATGAATAAGTGGAAGCGTCAGCGAATGATCGCCGACCTTGTTATTTGAGCAGTGACTATCCTAAGAGGGAAGAATGGACTGGGCGCAATCGCCGAACATTGGCATTATGTGCCATCACGCGCTTCTTTATGTGAGGCTGTATTTCATAAACGCATATCGGCTACACAGAGGTGTTATAAAATCCACTTTATCGAAATTCATCATGGAATTTGACAAATATATCGACGATCCCTCTCATACTCGAGGAACAACTGTGTAAATACTTCCGAGTACGATAGGTGCAAAACTGAATCTTAGGGGTGAGTATTGATTTAATGACTCTCGGATTATTATTTTTTGAAAATTTGCAGTTTTCAATTTAACAAATTCAAAAATCGGTAAGTGTTTATGTGAATCGTCTATTTTCACTATTTTACATTTACTGTACATATTTAAACCATTATTGTTTAATGAATAGTATATAGATTTTAACGTTAGAGGAAGACGGTTTGTACTCTCTAAATTTCTTGTAGTAAAATTTCACTCCATAAAGAGTGACATTTCACTCTGTTTGGAGTGTAAATTCTCCGATTCGCTCCAATGAAGAGTGATATTTCACTCCATGAAGTTTAGGGAACACGATTCTACAATCATGGTAATTCCCAATTTTCTTCTATTTTCTATGAAAGTAAATTACATTACTTTAAAATTTAGTTGTAATATTCCGAATTTTTATGAAATTACTTTCCTTATATTGTTTTCCTTTAATAATTTTGAAGTGATCTGTACATCAAATATACGTTAGTCCGAGTTCTACTACTTAAAGATCAATAAAACTGCGCCGCATCGCACATACTAATTTTTATTTGAATAACCGGACAGAATTCGGAAGTTCGGCTCGAGATTCTGTGACGCACTTGATACTCGATACTATACATACTCAGACACGATAATAAAAAAAGACACGTACTGCACGAAATCGCTGGATTTTTATCGGTTTACTCAGCACGGAAGTTTAGGAGGATGTGGGCAGATCCTGGATCTTCCTGCGTCATCACTTAGGGTACTAACATATTTCTCACGCGAATCGTGGTTTATTTACTTCTTTAAAATGCCTATGTGTGTAACGACAAGTGAGCTATTCCAATTAAATAAGAAGCAATTCCCTAGTAGAAATTTGTCCATTTTTTTCTTACACTATCCATTTCTCCTATGCTTTTAACATGGTAAATACCTGACTTGTCTAAGAATTAGCTAAAAAATGTTTTCATTTCTACCAGGGTTGTTATCGCGATTTTTGATATATTCACCCGCTAAATATTGTCCAGTTTCAGAAACTTTACAAGAATAACGTTTCAATGTATTCTTGTAACGTTACTATTTTTGGCTAATAAACATTTTTGTAACTTTCTGGAAACGGTGAATACCTTAGAAACACTTATAAAGTGTATGTTTGGTTAAATTACGGTAATGAAACATTTGAATACCGCATGTATACATATATTAATCTGTTGCAGATGTCCTTTTTAAGAAGTGTTCCTATATGAGTTTATAATACATTATATACATTCACGAAACGTGTTTTTTTTTTTTGTATGGTACTATTAAAGCGTTGCAGGAACATGAAGTGCGAAACATTTCCAAGAAGATTACATTGTAACTTTCTTATGTAGTGTCAAACTTCGTGGAACGAATTGGAACGGTTCACGCGCTATGTTTATGAAACATTGCAATGTTATATTATATAGAACGTTCCTAAGACAATTAATTTATTCCATGTCACAGTGAAACGTTTCAGAAACAATAATGTATCGTTTCCATATAACTTTACATTTTTATTAGCAAATAGATATATAGTAAAGTTTCAACAAGCTGACATCTTTAGCGGACATATATATAGAAAATAGGAAAAATTTATCATCCAGAGTAATTGCTTTTGATTTTTATGTAACAATATGCGTTATTTATAATGTAAAAGATTTAAATACTATTCTCTAGATATCATATTTTGGAAATTCAAATCTAAATCTCCATTGGATCCTATTTCGATATGTCAGATTTGACAGATTGTAAGTCTGATTTCTAGTTGAGAAAATCTTCTCGTCCCGATATATGACTTCTGCACAATTTCCAATTTCATGATTCGGAATGTCGAATGTCGGTACATATAATCGTGAAATAAAATTTATAACTAATTATAAACATATAGCTGTGCTTCAAGTTAGTCGTAGTTAATTTCTAATTCTCATACATAAAACCTCTTGAATTTCTGTGAATGTTTTCTGACATCTTGTATTTTCTAAATTTTTTCCATCAATGTAATCAATAAAGAAAAATTAATGCCGATATGAATGATGGTAGATTCTGATTGTTTAACAACACAAATTTTTGCAGAGGGTCATGTGTTGTTTAAGTTTGTACAAAAATCAAAATGAATCCAAATTTTCTATAATTGAAATGAACTCAACTGGAACAAAAATTTTATCTGCCTAATAATTAAGCAATCATTATACTGATATTGTGAAATAAAATGACACTGACAAAATTATAAAATGTGAAATTAATATATAAAAGTCCAAAACATAACAAAAAAAAAAAGAGCTAACAGTTCCTTAGTAGAAAATTACACCAGTTTCTGCCTAATTTTTCTGACCTCTATATATGTTACAAGTAATGCAGTCCAGAAACAATGGCCATAAACTGACCTTATTTTCTACTAGGATTGCCAAATCAAAATATTACGGCTCAAAAATAACAGAATAAAATATCCTGAATGCCTAATGTAATGAAATTGGCAGAAAATGTAGATGGATTTCTACATTTAAAAACCCACTAAAATAACAACAATTCATAAAATTATCAAAAGAGGTAAATAACAGCGACTAGTACCTCACAATTAATTAAAACATCAGATGTAGAGAGATTATCAGTCTCAAGATCATTCATGTATATTAGAAACGAAACGTAAATTACACTAATTTTTTCCAAGATCTACTCACCGAAGGGTGTAAATCTTCTTAATTTCCACATTAACGTAACCTACATAAAACTTGGAATTCGAAAACTGTCGACCGTTCAATGTGTTGCCCGCTCCACAGTGCTAGACTGCTAAAAAATGTTGCATCTCACTTATCGCGCCATTGCCCATTTTTCACGCGGTGAGTATAAGAACAACGTCCGGTTTACTAGTCTAACCAAAGTGGACTCGACAAGATTTCCCGGACGAGGCGAGATGGAGGAAAATTGGAAACTTCTATACGACCCTGTATCACCACCGAGTTTCCTAGAATTAAGTCGAAGCTATGATTTGTATCTCCGAATTGCAGGTGCATCGCAGGTACTTTCGAACGGCTGACCAATGGTATCGCTGATGACTCTGCTGGCTGACGCCTACCATCCGGCACTTGACGCCTTCGATAATTGAGTCGGCGTCTGGATCTTCCGTTTCTCCAGGAATCATTTAAAGGTTTTTCCTTTTCCCCAAGTGCTGAACGATAACTAACTGCTAAGAAATAACAAAATATATAGGTGCGATGAAGCAGTGACCCTCGACACCGATGCTGGTACGGATCAGATAAGAGATAGGTCGCGTGGTCGTCGATGATCAAACGCACCGGTATGCTGTACCGTATTAAATGTGGATTACTTACGGCCAATCCAATGTCATCGAACTATTCTCCATGATTTCATTATCAAATTCGCGGAATTGTGTAAACAATATTTCACCGTTACGCAGGCCAAAATATAAACAAAATTCAACATTACCATGCATTATAATGTGAAATGCAATTTAATGGTAAAATTATACACACTTTACATTTTTGGAGTGAAAATCCTTAATACTGAGTGAAAGTTTTACTCCTTTCGAATTGACTTTATAACTCCAATAAGAGTCGAATTCGCTTTTAAAAAGTGCAACTGTCATTCTTTGACAAAGAGTTGTTCGGTTTTGCTTAAGAAAATGAACGGAGGAGACTACGAGAAATAAGTCATAAAATATCATTATATACCATTATTGTCGTCGACATCATCATCATTTTAATACTGATAATACAATCTAAAAATATAAATAATTTTAATTAATGACATTAGTTAACTTAAAATAATTATTAAATATACATTAAAAGATTAAAATCGCTACTGTTAAGTAATAGAAATGTAAAGAAAATTAAAATGTCACTTCCAACGGCTTCAATGTTGGCACCTTTCGAAGAAAATAGAAACTAATAAAGAAGCAAAGATAAGAATCCGTCGTACAGACGGTCAATTTTCCGCCTCCAATTTGGTGACTTTTCCCTTTTTTTTTTGGGTTACGATTCTGGAAATGTAGAGAATTCCTTCGCGCGAGCTATACAGCATGGAGAGCAATTTTATTTGCCTCGGGCAAGTCGGCAGGAGTTTGGCGACAACCTGCCGGAATTTTAACGAAATGTGGACGGGATGCTCTTAATTACCAGAATGCACCGTGAAACCACCGTATACGCAGGACCCTGACGAAAGTCCCATTATCATTTGTCGGCAGTTTAAATGGACCTCTCCATTTATTTAGAGTTATATACCAATTATGATGAGCTGTCATTAAAACGCCCCCTTGAATCAAACGAAACAAATCGTATTCTTTAAATGGCATTTTACAAAAATACTTTTGTGATCTGATTATGTTTTCTACCGAGCTATATACGTGAAAGACTACTTCGAAACTTTTAGATGTGGAAATCAAGCCCACTTTTTTAAAAGAATCTTTATTCCTTGGTCTTTGAAGAGTAATATTTCTCTCTTTAAACAGTTAGTCTCTTGGTTAAGCGTGCGTCAAATTTGTTTCATTCTTACAAAAGAAAAAGTGAATTTGTAGAAAAATGGTCACGCTTAAGAAGTGTGTGGCTGAGCAGAATAAATGAAGAGTAATCGTATGCTATAAAAAAATAAATGTTTAAATGCTCTCTTTAATTTCATTAAAATTTTCGTAAACGAATAATATAATTAAATGTTAATAAATATTCGTCAATGATATGACCATTCTTAAATAGGCTTTGAAAAATAGGCAGACACAGATTTTTAATTCATTTGGTTTAATTATTTTTATTACTTTTTTTTACTTTTTTTATTATTCTTAAAATAAGCATTGAAATCTGAGTAATTTATGTCACATTTCAAATCATCTCTGTCTTCCCCTCTCTCTCACTCTCTCATTCGCTAGTTTTCTTTCCTTTTCTTTATTCCTTTTTTTTGCCATCTAATTGTCTTACATAGCCTTTCTCATTCGGTATCTTTTTCTCCTTTTTCATCCTTTTAGGTCTGTCGTTCCTTTTCTTTATCTTTCATTCTTCACTATTCATTCGCTTTCATTCTCACTCTTTCGTCTCATTGTTCTATTAGTTTTCGCTGCCTCCATCTCTCTCTCTCTCTCTCTCTCTCTCTCTCTCTCTCTCTCTCTCTCTCCCACTCTCTCTTTCTCGCTATCACTGTATCTCTATTTCTCTTGTTCTATCTCATTCTCTTTCATTCTTCCCCCATATTTCAACCAATTCTGCTAATCGCTAATAAACAGAATGCTGCGCAAATGTCAGTCGCACGATGTACACCTTGATCATCGTTCGTCCTCCCGCGTATTGTGCAACTTTACACAAATAAATATACAAATCATAATAAGTGTAATGGTAGTAACGAGCATAAGAATCGTGGCGTTGACTCTCGGTAAATAAACATCATAGCACTTACGTAATGTCTCATAATTACTCTATCGCTTTCAACGAGCCGTGCGCAATAATACGGAGACGGTGAATAATCGGCGAATAATCCTTACGACACGATGAGAGCAGAGTGCCTGTCAATGTGCGCCATTGATCTTTGAACTGCATTCGACCGCGTTAAATCTCGTCGCTTTTTTAAAATTGTTTTCGTGAAAACAAATGAAATCGAGACTCTTTTTGTCGTTAAGAACAATAGGTGTTAAAAATATTAAGTTTGTTGTTGCGCGTAAAAGATCGTGAAACTGTTAATCAATGTTGCATTTCTCGAATTCCTCTAGTGTGTTTTGATCATAAAAATAACATCACTTATGTGCCACGCGCAATCATTGAACATTGTTATTACAGTCATTTAATGGTGCTTTTTGCAAGAATAACACAGAATGCCGCTAATTCATTACTTTTGGCTACAAAACTCAGTACATATACTTCCAAGAAAATTTAAATTATATTATCTTTATACAGTCAGCTGTTTAACTTTTACTTTTATAAATTAGAATAATCATTGATAGTAAATGGTCTTCAATAAAAAAACGACATTTATTTTTAACTAAATATGTGATTTTCACTCGATTAGAGTGACAAGTCACTCGAATAAATTTAGAGAACAATTATAAATGAAGAAAACAAAAATGCCGTTAACTCGTAACAAGATGAAAGTTACGACGTAAAAATTGCCAGACGTACTTCAATGTTCACGTGATTATTGAAGAAAGTAGGCAATGTTTTCATAATGCAAAACGCAATAAATATCTGCATATTATTAAAGTAGCTTTGCAAAATAATTTTTCTTGGAATAGGTGAAACGTATTAGCATTCCACTGCAACGATATGAAGTTATCTTTTGCTTCTTGTATTGTGCGAGTACACGTGCACCGAAGTAAACAGAATACCTTTTTAAATCTGTATACGCTTTGCAGGCAGAATCGTAAGTACAAGTGCGCATGAAGTCTATATTTATTAGTTGGTTAATTTAAATAATGTGAATACATAATGCGAATTGTGATATAAGCATAAATACTTTTTATTGACAGTTCTACTTTGATTAATGTTTCAACGTTTGGTTTTGGTAGCTCTTCGGACTAAGCGTCGAGAGAACTTCCTCATTATACGTCAAAACATTGCAGATATAAAATTGTGGACAACGATTGAAATTTTATATCACCTTACAGTTAAATAAAACGATTCATTCAAGATATCACTACATCACCCCTGCAATATATTGTTACGATTTTGTAATATTCCTGATAGAATCATTGCAAAGTAAAGTTAAAATGCAAGGTTATAAAACGTAAATTAATACTTTTTGGTAACCTCACGTGGATCTTTTGTAATATTGAATTACTGTAATGCGAATGTCACGTGAAAATCATGTATTTTTAAGTTATGTAATATTTAAATGATATGATCAGAAAATATCGTTATTGTCATTTTTACAATTTTAATCCTTTCTTATTTTTAATTTATGACCTGTACCAAATCAAGACCCTTTTCAATAACGAGTAGCAAAGCAAACACGACGTGCCTAGTGGGATCGACACGTGCTACATCAATTTTATAAATTTAGATGTCATATATCTCATCGATCTCATCCAACGAGACGTTGTAGCTTTATTAAATTTGTTCGCTAAAATATTTATTTTAATTTAACTATTTTCACTGTCAGATTAGCTTATATGCTGTTAAATATCTGTAAAAATGTGATGATGTTTTTTCTCGGTGAATCCTTACTAAACAAATCGAACAAATCCAAGTAGGAGTAAATACTCATTTATGATATATAGTAATATATCGAATCTAGGATTTTTTAGAGATATAGATGAATTCGGTTTTATTACACAATCTTGAGTCTTTACATAGGAATAGTTTTAAATTTCTATTAGTCTACAGTATTATAAGGTGAATTCATAAAATCATCCGAATTTTTATTGAAACTTTTTTGAGAGGGTTTCTTAAAATGTAGAATTATCAATAAGATGTTGATAAAATTTGGTAAATTTATAGATATATAGTTATAGAAAAGACGCGTATGTAAATGTACAGATGAGTTGTAAATTTAAAGAAAAAATATCTATGATAAAGAGTTTATTCGTGATGATATTATTGTATTATACCAATATTACTAAACATTATTTTTAATTAAGTTGATAGATATATATACTAGACACAAATTTAAAAATCGCACAAATTAGATTGAAGCACGCATGAAGTTTTATCTAAAGCGACACGTTTCGAAACCTCGCAAAAGCTCAGGATTGACAATATAATTGAATTAAAATTGTGAAGTTGAAAATGGGAATAAGTTCTTCACTCGTCATCAATATAGAAGCTTCGTTTTAATATAAATGTGCCATATGTTATTCATACAAATATTAGTATTACTTAAAAAGTGTTGATCACCCGCCAGTTTTCTCTCATTCCGTGCATACAGCTTTCCCTAAATTTTCCATCTGACAACGATTTTTGTATACTTTGGTGCTTATTCATCTCTTTTTTCAAAAACATTTTTACGCTTTTTTAATCTCTTCAAAGTTGCCTGACAATGTGTTTAGATTTATACGATAAGGTAATGAAACGGAATAAATGTGTATGATGTGGTCAGATATTTAGATTTGGTGAAGAGTGAATTAAATCCAAATTCTCAAATGTTCACTATTTTTACTGTACACTCAGGGGGACTTCCGGTAATCGTTTTCCTAATCTTGATTTAACCCTTTGGTATAAGGTTATTGGCAGAGATACGTTTCACATTGTTCTAAAGTGCAAATTTATAATCTTTGTATCAATGTTTTCACAATATTTAAAGTGACTGTCAACAGAGCATAATCTTTGTATAAGATTAACTCTGTAAAACTATTAAGAATACATAGTGAAGTAAAATACGTAAATACGTATTATAAATGTATAACGTCAAGAGGATACATATGTCCATTGAAATCAAAATAAAATATTCTAGATTTCTTAAATATGGTTGTGTCATGATTACATGAAATGTACCGTTTTCGCCAGTTTTGAGCTTTAGAAATGCATTCATTTTCACCTTTGGTGCAAAATATACTACAATTTAAGAACCCTATATAAAAATCAATATTCTCAGACTTGTTGAAAAAATATTAAAAACGATCGGAAATATAAATGAATGATTAACAAAAGTTATTTTATGACTATTGGAAAAATGTTAAGATATTTTATTAAAAAACGGACGACATCAGTCATATTGAGTTGTGAAACTTTAGGCAATCTTCGTACATTTTTATTTTTTTTTTAACTGAATAGCTCAGGAACTATTATTCTTATTTAAAGAAAAATTCAATTATTAATTTTAAAAAATTTTTCTGTAATAATATATGTCAATTAATTTTCATTAATTTACAACATATTATAATAAAAAATTAATCAATTATGCGTAAATTTGATTCATGCATGTATATGGTCAATTTATAATGTTTATTTTATTAATGTGAGGCGTTACGCCCAGATAAGGGCCGTAAAATATTCTGCTGGGGCAATAGCCCCAGGATTAATTTTTTATATAGCAATAACATTTACATAATTATTATACATGCACAATTAATTACAAATAATATTCAGTATAATACAAATTTAGTTATTAAACGTAGAAAATTAATGTATTACATATATACTAGTCTAGAGTATATAGAGTATATAGAGTCTAGTAGTAGATAGACTCCACTTATTTTAATACTCTCATCAGCGCCACCGCTGTAAGTGCGAGAACGACACTGATGCCTTTTTCGGTTTCAAATTAGATTAATATACATAATTTAATAAAAGAAAAAAGTTAATAAAATTACAATTAAAAGTAAAGAGTAATTAAAAGTAGGCGAAAATAAAAAGAGCAGTCCATTTTTGTTAACTTTAATACAAAATCAAATATAATTTGAATCAAGTTTCTGCACGTCTTACTACGTAAGATATTATTGCAATATGATAAAAAATACAAAAATACACATATATATTATTACAATTAAATTTTACAATTAAATCCGTATATTTTTTCATTCTATGGTACGTAATACTACGATATTTTCTTGCAAATATAATGGTGGTATACTTTTATGACAAAAAGCACTATTGTAATAAGATATCGTGATGATTTATTAATGTTTACATGTCGAGCATTTGTGTGCTTATAAAAGTAAGATCATAGTGACTATAATAATTGCGCTAAAGATTGTAATTTATTTTATAATAATCACGTACATCTTATGTGGCTTTCAGGATTTGACGTGTCACTGACTACGTTGTGTAGTCTTTAGAGCTATTTTGTTGGTTTTACGTTCAAGTACTGATTTAGTAATTTGCATTTACTAAACATAAATTCATTCAGCGCATGGCGAACTTTAGGCTGCTCAAATGATATGTTTGTATTCAAACACAATTACAAATCTAAGACGAACAGTCCAGTCATTTAACATATACGGGTGCGTTTTAAGTATTGGTTTGGAAATTGTGTGTTATTTGAAAACAGGAAAATCACTATTTTGACGCATGAGGACACTTTTATTTTATTGTAAACAATTCCCAGGACCCACAAAAAAGGCAGATTTGGAAGTAGAAAACAGCAGTTATGGCGCAATTCTGGTATTTGACGTCAGATTTGCACCAGAATTCCTGTTTTCTGCTTCCAAATCTGTCCTTGTGCTATTAGGGTTGGAACGTTTATTTACTCTTCCGTGAATGAATTTTAATTTATGATTTTTAATTTTTTCATATTTTGAATAAAAAAATTTTTTTTTTTAATTTATAATATATATACCAAATCTATTTATTGTTAATTTTAATTATTATTTTATCTTTCATTTTAAATTTTAATTTATTTTTAATTTATGAAATGTACCAAATTAAAATCATTTTCAAGAACGAGTCGCTAAGCAAGGGACATTTTAATTTTTAAAAGTTGTAAATTTTTAACATTCAGAAAATAACTAAGTAAAAAAAAAAAAACTTTCTTCAACACTTAGAGGGCACAAGTAACTGTATATAAATTTAGAAGAGTGCTGAGACATTGCCGGGGAACTTGAAATACCGTCGAAGGAGATGATGAAAATTTTACTCGAGAGCAGAAGAAGAGACGAACTTCCGTCTGGCGGTACGCGTAGGAAAGACGGCTGGAATAAAGTGCCTCGGCGATCGACTTCGGGCGTATGTCCACGCGTGTGCATCGGATCCGTGCGTGGCGTCGAGGTACGCGTGGGGGGATCAGAGGCTTTTGCGTGGAGGGGCGTCCTCGTGCACGATACACATGCAGCGGAGGGAAGGGGTGCTACAAGAGGGTGGGGATATTCTCTAGCGACCAGGTAAGCGAGAAGTGAACACTAGTGGGGCCGACTCTCGCGCGCCTTCGAAACCTCGAAGCTTTGTCGGGGAGAGTCTCTCTTTCAACCGTGACAAGTCCGACAAGTCGTTCGTACTCGTATAGATTCGAATCACCCTGATTTAGATAATTCCAAAGCCGCAAGGACAATTGGATATCAATGTTTTGAGATTTACGCAAATGTCCATCGCCAGTATCGGAGCGTCGGATTTCAGTACATCTTATTTCGTATTTGGCGCCGAGGTGCATCTTCTGAGGCAACCCCTACTACACAAGAGCAGTCCGAATCCTGCCGCAAGGCGTGTTAAATCAGTGCGCGTTCGACCGCGATCACGAAAGGATCACGTCAAGTGATGAGGATCGATCCTGCGGTAGAGTCACCCCTTAAGCTCGAAGGATTTCTACTTCGACGTCCTCCAGAAATCGGGAATCGCGAGTGCGAAACATAAGAGTGGATTGAAGATCAGTGCTCGAAAGTTCGTAATACGCGAAAGATACGTCTTGTTGCGAAAATTTCAGGTGTTAAACTGTGCCAGTGTCCGTTTACTGTACTTCACGATTTCAAGTGTCAAAGAGAAAACGACACCCAAAAGAATCTGTTGCATGACGCGAGTGAAGTTATCAGGTGTCGCTCGTGGATTCGAAACATTCGGCGGCTCGCGCGCTTATCAGCTGGATACTCGCGGATTCTGCGCGCGCAAGCGCCAGCTCGAGTGTCTGTACGTGACTCGCCGAAAGACAAATTACCAGTCGACGGTACCGGAAAATTTGGATTTAAATTTCCCGCGAGGAAGACGAAGAATTCCAATCGGCAAACTCCGCGGCGTTCGGAGTTCGAGGCTAAGTCCGAGGTGGAAGAAGACGACTACGAAGTAGATGTGAGGATTTTCAAAGCAGCTCCGAAGGCCAGCCCGACGCAATGCGTCGACGCTGCTGACGCAACGCGCCTGGATGCGTCTCACTTTAAGCACGTGAGTGTTGAACATAAAACTAACGATAAACAACGCGTAAATCTTTGTACCATATGTAAGAAACCGCGAGAGAGAAAACACGCATCGCTCGCACGGGACTTCCACACCCGAGGAATGAAAAAAATCGTGGGGAAAAACGTTCCCCGGAGATGTCCGCCGGTGGAGGCAGAAATCTGGGCCCAGGAAGCGAAGGTGACATTAATGGGTCCTCGGACACCCGCGATTTCTCCTCGTCGTTGGCGATCGGAAGTCACGCTCGGCGCGATGTGCGTGTGGTGTGTGAAGCAGTTTTCTCCTTTGCGGTCAGATCCCTTCTAGTCTTTTTGCGTATCGACGGTGTCGATTTCTTCTTTGGGGGCCTTCTACTGCCATCGCTCGTTTCTTTCGGACGTTCTTTTGGATCGCGGCTTTCCCGGTACCCGACGGTATATTGAGGCGCGAGTGTGCCGTGCACGCGACCACGCCGCTGATATGCAGACGGACGATCATCCACTACTGGATAAGTTCGCAGTTCCTTAACACGAAATAGTGGGATGACGGCCGCTGTGAATCACGTATGTCCTGAACGTCACACATCGTCTAACGCGGAACCAAATGTAAGATTCGCCAACCTATCATTGATGCCGTGAATGACGAATAGGGTTTTTCTAGCATTTTCAATAAAGATAATGAAGTATAAAATTCAATAAACGTATAAAATGATTGTTTTAAAAGGACTAATTGGAGCATTCATATTTCCCACTCGTAGTTTTGCCACTGAACCCACCTTGGTCACAGCATATGTCAGACCTTTTTATATGATCATTAAAAAATGTTATTCGTGCAGAAGTATTACAAACATTTCAAAAGTAAATTACGGCCAAAACATTGATGAAAGTGTTAAATTTTAATGATTTCAATAGGGCGTAGTAACGTTACAAATACCACAGACTCGCTGATGCATTAGGCCGTCGCAAGAATAGGGTACATAGATTGAAATTCGCGGTCGTAATTTACGTCTTACTTTGCATGCATCAAACAAGATTTAAGAGTCGTTCTAGATCGGTTTATTGGGGGGTTATGCAGTTCATGAAACGTTTTTTATACCAAAAACTGATACTGTAGTCAATGTGATAAGAGTTTCCGTATTTCAAATAATGCAGTTCTTCATCTCTAAATGGGAGTACTGTAAAAAATTATAATATTTATTTATAATACGATAGATGGCCGAATAATGAATTTTATATGTATTGTAAATGGAATGATTACTGAAAATCTTAATTAAAGATTTCCTCTAATTTTATAGAATAAGTCAACTTTTAAAAGGTGAATCGGTAAAGTACACTACGTAATTCTTTATTTCACTTAGTATCGATCAAACAACAAAGAGGCAAAATTATTCTACATTTACCTCTCATTTAAACACATACACCTCATGAACTCGTTTTCTTCGTTTGCGCATAATAGAATTATACTTTTTTGTACTTTTTCTCTATTCTTTAAAAAAAAAAAAAAAAAAGTAAAATAAAACCATTTATAAAAATTTATACTTAAATGTTTCTTCTCTTTAAATTTCTTGGAGTGAAATTTCACTCCGCAAAGAAAGATAACTGCACCACACTTTTGAAGGTGTAAATTTACACTCGTTAACAGTGATATTTTACAGTTTTTGGGGCATAAATGCTTCGACTCACTTCAATATAGAGTGATATTTCACTCTATGAAGTTTAAAAAATTCAATTTCAATTAAACTAACATCACATCCACGTTCGAGAAAATTCTAAAATGTCAAAGTAAAATATCTGCAATAATACCGTTCTCACATTCAAGAAGGAACTAAAAGACATAACAATTCACAGATCGCTATATAAACATGCCATTTAAAACTGATTGACATTTGCATTTTAATTGGAAAATTGCAGTGCAATAGATTTCACTCTTGAATTTGTAGAATTAAGAGGGTTTTGTTTAAAATCAACTAATGGTTATGAATGTATATGAACTACACTACTTGATGATTTTAGGTATGTTAATTTTTGCATCACCATTAAATAATCACACGATCATTCACAACAGTACACTACATTTGCGGTCATGTACTCGACATTTGGGGGTCATGTATGATTTTTCTCAAAAAATATTCTTTCCCTGCGTTAAATTGCGTCATCTATTTTGTAATACTTTTCGTGAGCAGCTACTATATTTCTCAAGCATCTTTAATTATTGATAACCTTAAACAACGAGAAAACATAAAGGAAAAGGGTAAGAAAATATCGATTATCGCGTGCCGGCAGTAAAACGTTCTCTTCGCGATCGGTGACGGAGTCTTGCATAACGGTATATGTATACTGCGGCGTCGCACACATGCACACACACACGTACACACACATACACACATACACACACACACACACACACATACACATATGAAGGTTCTCAGGCTAACGGGGCGGAAATTCACCCCCCGACGGTCCGAGACGGTGGTGGCGCACTAGCTGGCACGCTTTGGTGCGATTTTCGTATAACGACGCCACAGAAAATAGCACCCCGTATCTTAATCCAACCGTTACCGAGGGGGAAGAATGGTTCAATGGCAGGGTCGCGAGAAAGGGAAGGATAGGTGCGTGCGTGATTTCACGGCGTGATCGATCGCGACACTTAATAACTTTTTTTTTTGTTTCGCGACGCTCGGTCTCTTTTTCGTCCGATACTCCCGAACGTAGCATCTTCTTTCTCGTTCTTATCTTACCTTTATTCTCGCTGCTTTTATTTCACTGGCTCGCTTTATCTTCATCTTAAGAAGTGGACGCAATGTATTTTAGTGTGTTTGCTCCGAATGTAGAGAATATATTCTGGGTAAACTCCTAAATTTCTAAAATTTATTGGCTTAATTGGTTCGTGAATGCTACTGGAGTTCAAATAAGTAGCAAGGAACTAAAGAGAAAATACGTTGAAACGTCAATTAAAACATTTCTTGGTTGTTTTGAAAAGAACGTCGCAGAAAGAAGAAACTATTATCTGGACAAAATAGTTTTAAACAAATTCTTGTACTTTATAGCTTACACGGACATCGCTACATCGAACTATATCTAGTTGTAAGTGATTAACGTTGAATTAACGTTGTTGACTTCAACTAGTCCCAACATACCAAGTTAAAGTAGTGATCCATGTTGATCTGGAAAGATCTAACTTTCATTTCATCCAGATATACTTTTAGGTCAGGTCAGGTTTTATCCGATTGATCTAATCTTTATTCGTAATAGTTTGGATACAATTATATTCATCGAGGACAAATCTATTGCATTGATAAAGTAATTAATTTTACTCTAAATATACATTCAATCAATTACTTTTATTCTAAATACAATATATTTTTGAAATTTCTTACCTGTCTAATCAAAATTTTACTACGCTTATAAATGCAAATAGGCCGTGAACCTGAATCGCGTATTTGCGCCCCTTACCCTACAACCATGCGATGCAGCATTATATACCTGAATAAGTCTGCGTTCCACTTTTTTTGACATTACGACCTACCAGCCTCTTCTCCTCGAACGAGCAATGTAGTAGGGTGTAATTGTGAAAGTTATTGAAGGAGTTTTTTCTTGCTGCAGTCAAGCACGTACCATGTCTTTTATAGTGATGAATAACGTTCTCGGAACAGGTAATGGGACAATTTTCGCATATTTACAGTAAATAGCTAATTCAAATGACGAATTATTCATTTATAATGATTGCGTCCTGTTGGTTAAAATGAAAATTCAACTTGTCTTTTATAACGGACAATCTGAGTCAGCTTCAATTTTGCTCTTATCTCTCGTTCATCTCTGGGTAGTTTCGCTGGAGTTTATCATTATCTATATTCTAAAGTTTTCAATCATCCATTCAAATTACGCATTTTGGCATAGACGCTTTTATCGATGGGCATCGATGTGGCATCGATTCCAGAAAGGTAATTTTTTTAAATATCTTTACCAGTTTCACCACGAATTGTTTATTTTAATTCTATTTAATTAGCGTTCATCATCAATTCCTCTATTTGATATTGTAATTCGTAATATATATTCCTTGGAGTATGTTTTACGCAAGTATCGAATTCAGTTTTCTAATCACATTCTACAAAGCGGAAAAAAATATCCAATCGAACCTGAAATATTAAGATAAACGTCAGAATAAGTACGAAGATATCGTGTTACGGTATATGTAGGAGCAGATACGCGATAACGGCGATATTTTCGATTATCTGCGCGCCCGCAATTAAAATTCCTCCGAGATACGCGACGCTGCAAATTACGAAGTCGTGTGTAACCTACATCTCTCTTCACATATTTTTACAAGAGTCGAAGCCCTTTAAAATAATCAATTCGACCAAAGGAATTTTAGGATGAAGAGAAAAGTGCAGTCCGAATCATGAATGGAATTGCAAGAACGAGATTCGATTGTTTACTACGGTAGCACGTGATTGTTGATTATGTTGATAAGCGAGACTCGCGTCCGATTAAAAAAGTTAAAATCAAACTATGAGCGTCTCCTTCCAGAGCCAGAGTGATTAAGATGGCTGGAATCCGAATGGAAATGTCCCGCGGTCGCATTGTAAGTAACGATATTTTTATGTGTCGGCCTAATAATTATCGTGCTAAACCGCGAATAGTGTTTTCAGAATCGACTGTGCATTTATCATTTCTATCGTAAAATTTAATAAAGCGTTATAATACATTTCACCGCCCAAAGACTTGTTTCATTCTTTTTTTCTTTTTTTTTCTTTTTTTCTTTTTTTTCTTTTTTTTTTTGTGAAATCAATTTTATTCGGAATTATAAAGTCGTCGGACTTTTGTCGATAATAAGTACCTATCAATTTTTCTTTTTCTGTAATTGATGATCGAAGAAAGTTATTTTAAACAGTTCGATTAAACAGAGAAATTGAATTTAAACCTGTTTGTAATCGTGAACTTTGTTTACGGATTTCATTGCGAATAATCTTATTTAATTACATAACTATCGCGCAAAGGCGTGGCGCGTCTCGGAAACAAATATCAATTTCGCAGCGAGTACATTGCCACCACACTGCCTTCATGTTAGATTATCCCTTCGAGAACAATGACTTTCTCAGAAATTAAGTTATGTTCAATCGCAATCGAAGACTGAAATTATACATTGACCACATAATTTATCGGAATATTAATGTAGTCTAATTATACGACTAATGTAAATATCCGATGAGAAATTGTTATTAATAATATTCAAATTTCTATTATACCTGAATGTTGAGTAAAAATTGTTCATGACAGTTTATGGAGAATACCGTTTAAAATAAATTTTATTTTATCAGTAGCAACTTTCATTATTATCGCTTAAATATATTATTCATCGAATTCCTTTATTTTTCTACAATTTAAGAATTGTTCTTATTTGTCGCTTTAATATTTATTCTGCAAAACAGTATAGCACTTTTGAAATACGAAAACATATCTTTGCAACGCACGCATTCTTCAATTATCTTAGATTTGTTTGCGATTAGAAATTATAAGTACAGGTTTGTAACCTTTAAATTTCTTCGCGTTTATTTCTTATCTAAAAGAGAGAACCAGTCCAAGTGGCGAGAATGACACTGTTTCTGTTACATCCGCGTCAAATTCATGTAATCAAACGATCACTCCTCTGAACTGCCTCGGAACAATATCGGCAAATATGCTAATCGTTTTGAATTCGGTGGTCGTTGCGGGCAAATAGTAAATCGATCTGTCAAAAATATCGCTGGAATGTTTCATAACACAACGTGAGTGATGGTGATATCAAAATAAATATTTGTTAGGTCGCATCATTCGGACTTTAAGATGTGTTTATATCATTTTTGATGAAATACGAGTAGGGAATTCGTGTAACACTAGATGACATTGTCGCTTAACGTCATTATTGAAACTATTATAGCTATCACTTGAAAAGGGAAATTTATATTTAGAGGAACATTTTTTCTATTCAATACAAACAATTATTGTTTGATTATTTGTAATTTATTAGGTGATATGTCCACGCTTGAATTCAATAACCAAATTAAAAAAGAAGTATAAAATAAACAAAATTACATTTAAGCCTATATACAATAAAGCCAGTATAAATAAATAAATAAATAACAAAAAATAAAAAAGCACATAGATGAAATGTTTGCCTACCAAAGTAGAATTCACTTCCACTGCTGATTTCGCTGTATTGAACAATACAATCAGCTCGCAAATGATTTATGTTCGCGTTCCTCGCAGCTGTATGTGATCCGAGATTCTTCCCGCGTATAAGCGCAAAGCTTACCGAGTTACTTACTATCAAACGTAATTGCAGCGTTACGGGAACGAAGCTGCAGTTTTCTTTTACGTCCACTATTTCAAGGTGAGATATATGCGTGCATGGGAGGCGTTAAATTCTCGTATCAATGATAAGGTCAATAGAATAGCGGCTCTATTGCATATAAACATGTTAACATTTAGTATGTTACTCGTTTCATATTTTTTTCATTTATGTTCAAATTATTGGAGATAATTTTGTTAATTATTTATTTCAACATTGTAATATAAAGTCACGTTGTATTTGTATTTGTTTATCATGGCAAATCGAATTTTTTTTTTATAAACTCCGTGCGCGATGATCGATTTTACGCACTATAGGGCCGAAGTGGCAAATGCGAATAATTCCCGCGCACGCAGTATTAAAAAATATTGCAGGGAACACGTGCGAAATATCGATATCCAACGAGTGTGATTGTAACACTCGCTTCGCTCGAGTGACAAACTTCAAATTCATGATAATCGATAATTTCGTCTTTATTACATAATATATTATATTTGTTTACATTTTACGTAAAAAGTAGAGCCCTTATATTATATTCCCTTCTATTATAGTCAGCTCTCATTAATGATCGAGCTGTATGGAAAATTATTGTATAGGGAATACTGACATAATAGCAGCCTCTTTCAAACCTAAAATGAAAATTAGATCCGGTCATTTTTTCGATACCAAGATTGATCCAATCTTCCCTGAACGAACGGGTAAAGTCGGACTCAGATTAAAGAATGAAAAATGACGTGTCGAACAAGTCCATCAATGCTCGAGTAAACAAGCGTGTAGAATTGCACGACTGTACCCGGGACTCGGGACCACGAATGCGCAAATATTGTAAATCCCGTCGGAGCATGTGCTAATATGAATAACAAGCGAACACAGGAAAGATTTTAGCGTCGATGCAGTCTATGCAGCACGAGTTACTTCAGGGATGCCTTCTACTAAAGAGCCACTACTGCAACTTCAGTGTTGCCTCTTCTAAAGATTCATCCGAATTCTCGGAACCGAGATGCACTTGTGTTATTTTCGAAAATTCCGAAGGTGCATGTACTCATCCGACATGTCAAATTTCAAATGTTTACTACAATTCAATTAGATCATTGAAATACTCAAGATGCAAATACTATTGAAATATCCAAGAAAATTCGATGGATAATTTTTATTAATCTTTAAATGCAATAAAATCACGAAATACGATATTTGACAGGAAATAACTTCCAGTTGTTGGGAAAAATGACGTCGTATTTTACAGTGCAAATTTTTTTCTAAGCATACCGTTGCGAGCCCGTTGGCGAGGGCAATCCAATCAGAGAAACAAGGTCACCGTAATACCATTATCTACCTCGTGTCACAGATTGATATCGAGTCTCAAACCGTAGGGCTTCATCGAATCGCATCCATCCTTTCGAGCAAAATAATTATCCTTCGTAATTTTCCATCAGAACTTGCAAATAGAAGTTTTTATGGAAATTTAAATTCTAATTTGAAAAACTTTAAATTCATTTCAAAGAATGTTGTTGATAATTTCGTACAAAAATACGTTGGTTAGAAGATATTTCAAGCATAATGGCGTTACCAAAATTGGAACCAATGAATAGGTTCGGAATTGAGAGCTTTTTACGATAACTAATTGGGGTGTATGAAGGTCGAGTAATCCATTGAGATCCTTTACCTGAGATGCGCAGCAAGGAATCTGACTTTAGGCGCTTTAATTGGCTATCTCGAAAAGTTCAATTTCTTATAAAATGCATCGAATCAAAATTTTCAAAAATATATTACATTTAACATTTCATGAAGCATATAGATATAGGATAATACAGCGGAGGAAACTGTACACGAGTAAAAATACATAATCTTAAGGACTGAATGTTAGTGTCATATACATACATATATATGCTCTATATGGATGAAATTTTCTTCAAAGAACAAAAAATCAATTCTTTAACGCGTAATATTTGAGAAGTAGCACTTGTTACTTCACTTTATTTTTCATTTAAAAGAAATGACGGACAAATTAAGAGAGAACGTGAAAGGTCGATTTTCGGGACGCGGACATTAATCGAGGTCCATTACCGTTATCGTCATCGACTCGGTCTGGAGGATCGAGTATCGCAGACCACACGAGAGCTCTAGACGGTGCACGTCACTTTTCTCGTGAACGTGGGGAACCGGGCAATTGCGCACTTACCTATCGATAATTTGGCCAATTAGGCCGAATAGATAGCTCGTTAAGTGATCGCTTTTAATGCGCTTACGATCGCGAGGATCGGCTCGCGCTTTAAATACGGCGCAAAGGGCTCAGCAGGTGTGCTGCCAAATGACTCGGTGCTATCGCGATCTGGAGCCGCTATCTCCACTAATAAGAGTCCTTTACGAGTATACCGGTCATCGTTTCTCATTTGTCCGCCGCGGTGAGCGGTGCGTCGCGGTCTAGATCCCGGCGAATATTAGTGCTTCGCTCGATGGTCTTTTTATTGCAATCAAAATCATTTTTCGTTAAGCGTGCCGGGAAAAAACCGTGGCGAAAACTGCATGCCTTCGTATTAAATTACGTTTCCACGGCTTGTCCGATCAAATTTCTCGGGCCCGTGCGACACGCTCATTTTATTATGTATATAAAATATTGCACAATCGTCTCTATGGATAATTTGCAATCACGTTTCGTAAAATAGGATAATATATATGCATTTAACGTGTTAACTTTCTATAATTATTTTTACGGGTGTATTTGCACGTTTCGTGTGAAATAATTCAAATCGTTTCTGCATAACGTTGACAAGTTTGGATATGGGCTGAATGAAAAATCGATGCTACCCATTAGATTTCAGTATATTGTTGCAAGGATTTCTTTAAATTGTAAGACTATTGTTTAAAATGAAAATGTTTTAAAAAAGGTTTTAAATATACAAATTTGATGTGTATATAGTTGAAATTTCAAGTTGAAATATGAATATAAACAGTATATATATGTTATTATCTTTTTATATGACAAAACATATAACGGAACGAAATTTATTTACGAAATATATATATATATATATATATATGTCCTTGGTAGTCACTTTAATATTCTGATATTCTGATCTGATAGAATATGTAGATCATTTTCTAAAAAAAAATTTTTTTTCGTAGTTTCAGTCCAATCTGAAGTATTTAAAAATACAACATTTTTATTCATATTCAATTAAAATTTCGTTATGCATATTTCGTATACTTAATTTATGGAACGCATGGTCATTATATTTTTAGTCACACTCGTGCTTAATTATAAAATGCGCAATCAGAGTAGTGTGTATTTTCGTCGTTTAATTGACACTCCATAAACTATTTATCAATCACGTACTAAATTTAAGAATATATTACTGACTGCGTTAAAGTACAACTACTCGCGTTATAAATTATTATCTAAATGATATTTAGTTATGATTGACTGGAGTCGTAAATTATTAACTGCTCTTTATCACGTTACCGGAGATTTGAAAGTAAAGCATCACCTTGAGTATTTACGCTCTGTTTCTCTCTCTCTCTCTCTCTGTCATTCTTATCTTAAGGTTTTCACTTTTTGGCCAATAATTAGTCACCTTCACTTTTCTGTTGCTCCTGTTCTTCCAATTTCATTGGAGCGTTCATATATTTTTTTCGTTTACTTTTTTTTTTGCACTTGTATAAACGTAAACACTTAGAAAAAAGTAACAAGTCTG
Source organism: Trichopria nigra (assembly GCA_030522945.1). Classification (NCBI taxonomy): domain Eukaryota; kingdom Metazoa; phylum Arthropoda; class Insecta; order Hymenoptera; family Diapriidae; genus Trichopria; species Trichopria nigra. Next base: position 15,275 of record JAPYZR010000522.1, on the reverse strand, counting down.
GTTTTTCATTAAGCAATTTAACATATTCCTATTTTATGTTATTTTTAGTCATTTTTAGATATGGCACGCATTTATACGTTTATTTTAATTTTCCATGAATTTCAAGAATTTAGGGGGACGTATTACAGGGTTCTTCGCTGGTTAATCTATACCGCAATGTCGAGCTATAACGGAATAAACAAAAAAAAAAAACTTTAACCTGCGCCTGGCGTGAAAATGAGAGGTATGCTATATGCAGTACTGCAATTTAAAGCCGAGCAGCACGCAACGCGCATATGGGCACTTTGCGTGTACGTACACGCTTTCAGAGTACATTTTCACAAATTACTGAAGTTATACTAATAAACAACGAAAACAATGAATGCGATGAAGATGGTTGAAAGCGACGAAAGAGATGGGTTCGTTGTACACGATGAAGACAATAAAAGGCACAAATAAATAGTAGGAACATATATCCATTTTTTAAATTATATTAATATTACTTAAGCTCCAAATTAGCATCTTTTCTATTATTTCTGCAGAGTCTAAAATCCCTATCTTAAATATTTTAAAGTGCATTTGCGCCTAAATTTATTACCATGGGACTTGTGAACCGGCGAGTGCGAGTGGAGGGGGACGTATTCCAATTTGTTCTCTCATCCCAGACATCAGAGGAACGAAGAGGTACAATGAGAATAGCGTTACGTAGTAAGCCCGGCGCGATAAGGTATATATGGTTTCACCATTACCTCATTGAACGCCATGTTGAAAAGACGTGGATAATTTCGCTATTATGTGCGACTTTCGTAACGTTTCAACCCGCTCGAGTATTATTGTCGAGTTCTCCTTTTATCGGAGGACTTTATGGGATTTCTTTACAAAATCCTCTTTATCCTCGGTTAACAGTTCGAGCGGCTTGTTCAGCGCACGTGGTCGAATCGCGCCGTTTCGCGAGCTGGTGCTCGAATGTCAATTGAATTTGAGTTTACAGTCCGTGAGCGAAGTCGCCGATAGCGCATTTCGTCGAGTTAAATGAAACCGTTTGTTTCGTTTATTCAACTCGAATGAATGACGTCGCTTTAGGTAATTGATAAACGTCAAATTAGGAAGCATTGTTTCGTTGTTATTGTTTGCAAAAAATAACTTGCAGTTCGTTATCGTTCACTAAGATGTTTTCCATGTATTTGTATTAAATATTAATTTTATTTTATCGGCGTGGACGTATCAACAGAACTGCAATTCCAACTCGAAAAATATTATAACGATCGTTAATAATAACTTATCATTACAGTAATAGGGGTGTACGTACGATTGCAAAGGCCCAGTTTTGTTGATACATTAATTGTGCTTATGTTACACAATACTCACATTTAGCAATTCAATCTTTACATTACTATGATAAATAGTGTAATAAACCTAAACTTACAGACCATTTCAACTAAGAGATTAGAGACATCACTGACTACTTGACTGAGTGACCACAATATGTTCATATTGGAGTTGCGAGATAGGCTAAGGCCGGCACTCAAGAGGAAATAATGTGCTTGGTCAGTGTAAAATATGTATCCGGTGTGAGTTTCGTTCCAAGGCACATGATCTTTTAATATGAAAGGGTATTGGGTAACCACATTAGTCTCTCAGAATCCAATGCGTTCCAGCACATGTTCGGAATTGAATACCGCGTATAACTGAATGTCAATACACTCTCATCGTTCTGCTGTTTATTCGTTAAAATCCACGAATTTTATAAGATCTGACTAGAAGTGAACAAATATAATAAATAACTCGAGTAAAATGTAAGAATATAAGAATTGTATAAAATCGTTCTATTTCAAAACAAGTTTCGAGCTTTTTCTACGTTGAGAAGATAGCTATAGCTAGACATGATGATGTTGTAGAAGGCGGATAATATATATATGGGCTTAAAAATTTAGACAAACAATCAATACATGTATTATTACTTCAACGTAGATCTGACAAATGTAGTTAAATTGGATTGATTTTAACAATTATGACTCTCTTGTGTATAATCAGACAATATCCAAAATATCAAACAAAAATCTATTTACATATTCAATAAGCGGTGAATTCATATATCATAAAACTCACGGTATCGTTATTGTCACCTCCATTGTTCATGAATTAAAATGTACTCAATTAAAAATCATCAACCGCAATACATTCAATATTTCTGCCTCATCAAAAGGAATCGAGACCATTAGCTGAAACGGATGCGAATGTGATCGAAAGCATTTGTATAAGGAAGTCCATTTCTATAGGTCGACAGTTCCCTCGGTGGTAGTATTTTTCTTGTTGAAGACAATAAAGGAGAAATTGTGTGTGTGGATGAGTAGAACAGGGGCTAGGGGCTAGGGGCTTCTTTTGTCTCGCTGATACGGATGATTTTTTATTATTGTGGCGGGGCGGGTCTACCATTTCACCATATGAACCATGGACGATTCTTGTGGGCGATCAGGTTGTCTTGAGCGACAACGCCACTCGATCCGTATTTCGTTTGGCGCGGACGTTGCACGAGGCTTTATTAGCCGTATACGCCGCAAATCGGAGCCAAGAGGCACATTGCTGACGGTCGTTAACCGGACGAGCGTGTGCATCGGGATCAAGCTATTGCACTTTTAATGTCGTCTTCCTGGGAAGAATCCAAGAATCGGGTCGAAGGAGCATACGCGAGCTTGAGACGCGCGCTTCTTTAGCGGCTTTCTGCTGAGTTCTCGTTATTTATTTGAGGGTGGCTCGCGCGTGAATATCGTTCTTTACGTGCAGCTCAATGTCTTTTTAACAGCGATTTCTGAAACCAAGGATTCAGCGTATTTTCATTTCTATAGCTTTTACTGATTTAACGGATGCCCGGAGGGGTGTATTGGGACTCCTATAAAGATCGCTCGATTGAGAATGGTTTGCAGAAACGAATAGTTTATGCTTCATCAACTATAGTTTATGTTCTCACCGTTTAAGTGAGAAATCGTAACTATAGAAAATAAAATACTTGACCAAGAGTGTGGAAAAATTCTCACCAATATCTGATTGATTAACTAGACAAAAATTTCCTGGTATATATCTCCAACAGTATCGTCTTCATGATTAGGCCCGTACGTAACGATCCAACGTAATCAAGGCTAATAAACTAAGGGAACATGCATTGAACAATAACGTAATAATGTATTTTTTACGTATATAAACTTATTAAATAAATTATTAAATATATAATTTTATATATGTTGATAGGATAATATACATTTTATAGTACGTTTAATACGTCAATTTAAAATACGCATAAAATGTGTACGACACGTCATGCAAGCAGTGACTTCGCAAATTCTTACTCAATTAACAACTACGACGTAATCTTTGCTTGTTTTTATATCTGGAGAATAACACAATGAAACTTTCGATTTCGGCCACGAGGATCGACCTGAATCGCGCATTTTTTTCGCAAAGCAATGTATTTTAAAAACTTTTAATTACCTCCGGAAACTAATGATGTTGAATCGTCTGTGTCAAGAATGACATTCATAAATCGTAGATGTCACGAAATGATCGACATAAATTTATTACAAAATATATGTTGCTGGTTGTTTCGTTATAGGATATTTAATATCACTTTCATTGAAATGGAGCATCGTGCATGGTTTTTACACTAGTATGAATACTCGAATGCACACCGATTATCGGTATGGCGTGTGCCATCAAACATTCCGTCACGTGTATTGCATTGAATTAACGTTGCATTCGTCATTGCCGTACTAGCTCAATTTTTGCATTTCATAATTGTCAACAGTGCATCCTTGTTTAATGAATCCATAATCAGTTGTATCATTCGATGCGATCAGCGCACACTCGATTCAAATCAGTATTATGTCGATTCTGAAACGAGGTAAAGCGATTGTATTTTTAGAACGAAAACGAAAAGTGAAAAATTTACGAGTCTCCGCATATGCATATATCAAAACTTACGATGCAAACACTCCGGCTACCAAGATCCTTTATGTACTTGCACTCTTGTTGAAGTTTTTTTCAAGTCCAAGTTGCCTTCAAAAATGAATCTTCCTTGCCAATGATATACATGCCGCGCTCACTCGATAAAACTTTATAATCACAATGATGCAAAGTACGATGTTTATGAATTATGTTTATTTTCATGTTTTGAAAATAAAATTTATCTATTACTTTGAAGTTGTCGGGAAATAGTAGAATCATTAACTCGTTAATCATTCGGGAATCTTGAGGACCTGACAATGGCAAATTATTTGAATTCAACTTCATTGACGATGACATGTCGCATACTTTTTATTCGATGCGTCGGCGACTCTTCAGCTTTCGTTGGAGGTCAATATCTCGTTTATATCGCAAGAAAAATACCGATAGGTTATTAATCACGCATTACCGACTAATTGCTCAATAACGATGAAACTTCTGCAACGTTTGTATATAAATCATGTTCGCTTGCTATTATCACTATTATTTTATTACTGATATAATTTTAGTACCTGCTCTTCATAAAAATTCATGAGAGATATTTATCATCGTACATAACCAGAAGAATACTTTTTTCCAGTAATAATTGCTTAATTACATCTGTCGTTTATAATTTAAACGTACTCAACTCACTTCATTGAACAAGAAAAAAATGAATTGCTAACATTACTACATCAAAAGGAATATGTCATGGGTAGTGAAAAAAAGTTTTTGTTGATCTTGAAAATAATATTTTATTAAAATGTGCAAGAATGTAGAATTATTTAAAAACATTTTTCTAATATCTTGTTGATTAAAAATAGCTACGACGCGCATACCTTTTTCAAATAAGATTTAATAAATCTCTTTACGGATCTCTGCGGTAATTTGCAGTAAATTCTCAATTTTCATAGAACGAATCAATAATTCGATCAGTGAGTCCGATGATTGATGAAGATAGATCAAGGCTGGGAATCCGGTCGACCGGACCAATAACCAATGGTTAACCGTTCGTACCAATAAATAATCCCATTTTCGAATTGCGATTATGTGCAATATAGTAGTCAAATTTGTGAGTCTCGTTTTTTTTTTCATTTCTATATTTTGCACATCTAGTACTACTAATCTAACTTTGCATAAGTTTACATATCATATATAAGTATAGATCAATTTGATATTTTCAAATATTAAACAATACTGTCGGATTCCTTTTAAGAATAAAGTTTTATCTTCGATTACCAAAGATCCGTGTTCTAATATTTTTTCAGTTTATGAATTTATTTTTCGAAGAAAAAAAAAAAAATCTTTGTACTTTAAACAATTCATTAATGCTCGTATTACCGCATATTTTCCAGTGAATGAAATCGACATGTGCATAATCAAAATTATTCAATTTACTATAATTTAATCTAAAAAACTAATAACCGCAGGCTTATACCAGAAAACTAATTGAAATAGTTCATTTAGAAAAATGGTGATATCTACAAAAAAAGTGCGGAATGGAGTTGTTTTAATTTCTTCGTCCTTTGCGTATAATTGTTATTACTTTTTACGATGAAAAAGAAAACAGAATTTATTTAAGCACTTTCAATCAATATATGTATTAATTTCAAAAGAATTAGACGACAAAAAATATTCGTTTCTTATACAGACCTATACATTATTATCCTAAATTAAATCTTGAAATGGAATGACGAAGGAATTTTCTATTTCCGTGGATTTTCTTCAATAAATTGATAGAATTAATATTTGTATCCAAAAAGTCGATATAAAAATGATGCAATGGCTTTGGGTGATTGATGCTGCTAAGCGCGCGTCACGTTTCACGTCCAATTGACATCAATATGTATGCACATCATGAAAATGATGCAGTTTATAGCAGTTTAACCTGAAAAAAATGTTAATAACCGAACTCGTCGACAGCTTCTCCAGGAAACTGATCGAAATAGTTCCACGTGCTCCGGCTCGCCTCTTTGCCGATGCTCCTCCGCCGCGCCGCACCACCCATATACTCGTCGGATAATCGGAAACTCGCGGCCACTTAATTTTTTCTCCTCTTACTTCGCATTTTTCCCGTCGTTCCCCATTCGATCTCCTCTCCTGCTCCCTGCCCCCTGCCTCAGTTCCGAAGCCTCTTACGTCGTGCGGCATCTTACGCGGCTTTTACCCGTTTATCAGCCCGATCTCATCTTGATTGGCAAAACCTACAAGAGCGTTATTTTGTGTCCACATAGTTGTTAGATCTGCGTAGATAAGCGTGTAATCACGTTACGCTCAAAAGAATAAAAGGAGAAGCTGTCAAGTGTCAATCATTAAATTCGATTTCCCCGCACCCCGCCCGCGACTTTAGCTCCCGCGTGTTTATCTATATATATACGCTCGCTCGAATTTGCATGCGGGTCCCGAGTCATGGGCTGATTAAGAACTGCATTCTAATTGTTAATTTTGATGCGAGGATTAATTAACCGTGAAATTATGCCCAGTATTTTAACTCTCATGTCAGGTTTTCAAGTCTTCACTCGAGAGATCTACAACGACGTTCAAATTGAAAAGAGATCGTCGATTAATTTTCATGCAATTTAAATCAATAAATAATGAGATATTTGATCGATTGTTTCTGTGGTCATTGTATTCATTTTCTATGATCGGCATTGAAGCTGTTACTCGAAAAATTGGGGGGGGGAGGGGGAGGGGGGGGGGGGGGGGGGGGGGGGGGGGGGGGGGGGGGGGGGGGGGGGGGGGGGGGGGGGGGGGGAGAGAATGAGAGATGGAGGTCGAAAGCACCCGGATAATTGCCGAGTGCGCTGGTTCAATTAAAAAGTCAATCAGCCGCCTTCTCCGGCTCTACGGTTCACCGTTCCGCCGCGAAATGGACCTTAGTGACGCAAAACACCTCGCGGACACATAGGCTGCACGATTTCCCATCGTCCCGATCTGACGGGAAAGATTCATTCTCTGTGAAATCTATATAGTTCGTTTCAAGAAATTTCTTGCGCTATAAAATCATATTTTATTTTAGGATCTGCTCAACTATTCAATAGATCAATTTTCTTATATCCAGACTTTGATCTAGGAAAGTCAGAATTGCCGGGCAGGTCACGATTTTAGCAGCATGATCAAATGTTTGAGTAGGTTCTACGACCCACGCCCTAATCTTTAATGGATCCCAAGAATTCAACACTTTCAGTCATTTATCATTAATTTGAGAAGGCTTGATTATAAAATGATATTGGTGATTTTAAGGTTATGGAATAGCCAGAACTGCAACTATACAAATCAAGTATAAACGTCCGTTTAATTAAAATTCATAGTTTAGGGATACAGAAGATACGGCATCACTTTATCTTCTTTCGAGTCCGCTGACTTAACAAAGATGAGAAGTTACCAATTAAGAGGAAAGACAAATAAGCTACGTGCAATCCTTGAGAGCTGGCCAATTCAAAGTGCGGCCGTCCGGCATTTTTTAAATGGCCACTTTTACGATTAATTAAAAGGTACCTTCTCAACACGACACATTCCAGCCGAGCTCAACTGACAAACTTATTCATCGTCCTCTGTAGCTCGTTCACCGTGATTTACTGTTGCTCAAATTCAACCAATAAATTTATAGACGCGCATGCTTAGGTTGGAACATAAATTGCCCGAAACAATAACGACTAGCCGCACACTAGATTCTGAGGGTTGACGATTAGAGAAAGTTTTATGACCGAAACAGCGTAAATCTGTCTTCCTGAACCTTTTTATCATCGCTCTTAACGATCGCGTAAATAACCGGTGTCTGCACTAGAGTGGATATCGTCTTAATTAGACGCGATTTCCGACGTATCATAAGCATTGCATTCACTGCGGTTAGGTCCCAAGAGACCTCCGTGCTCCACATGCGAAAAGTTTTAAAACTTTGTATGCAATGTGTCTTTTGAAATTTAGTACTACTTGGCATAACATTCCATCGATACACATACAACCAATGGAGTATTTTTTGCTACAAGCCATAAATTTACTTAAGCTCGTAAACTAGGGAAGCGAAGGGAGTGATGATTATTTTATTTCGTTTAAATTTTGTCATGAATCGTGTTAATACAGCTGCAGTACACCAAATCCAATGTACAGAATGAAAATTCCTTAGTTATGTGTTATCAGTTCATAGGCTTCAATTCGAGCTGTGATATTGACAAAAATAATTAAGTCCACTGTTCTCAATCATTTTTGTTTACCTTAACATCATACTTTTAATATCTCATCATCATAGAATAGAAATGTCGACCTTTAAAAGTAATCATATCCACATGCAACAGCATTCCGCCATTGTGGACGATCGAGGAAAAGCATCTCTCTTTATTTCTGGCTATTATACAAGCTTTATAGGCGGCGCATACGTCAGAATATAAAATAAGGAGATCCGCGTACTTGTATGCAAGGACGAATAAATGGACAGGGATTAACGGCCATACGTGTAAACACGTGCTTTGGCTCTGCGGCCTCATCAATTCTATCCGCGAGTCTCCTCTCGCTTCTCCCCTCGCGAAATTATCAGTCACTCGACCTCATCCCTATATAATACGAAGCAGCCGTAAATTCCTCTTGTTAGAGAGGCCACGAATCGAGTTCTCGATTGCACTGACGAAGCCTCGATTTACAAGCGTGGTAATGAACACTTTTGTTACTTAATTATCGTGAGAATTTGCTAATTATATTACTGATTCAATTGCAATCAATGTAATAGATGGCGCAAATTGTAGCGCAGGATATTTTTACCATAATTTGGCTTTTTTGAAGCGATCGAAGGGTTGTCTGGTTTTAGGGGTTGGGTTTTCATTCACAACAAACTTTACAAGTCGAAATCTGCTTTAATAATTTTGCAGATGATGGCCAAGAAATTATTAATATAAATAATTATGAAACTTTTTAGTTCAATAGTAGGACAAACATATGACACGCAGCAGTTTGTTTTCTAATAAAAGATTGGTTTTCGATGCAAATATAATTAAGGCTTTCATCAAACAGTTTATAAAATATGTCCGTGCCTGGAGATTGAAAGTGTTTCATTTGTTTTTCAAAACGTTGCAAAACTTCCAGATTACTATATCAGATACTTACATTACATAATTACAGACGGCGACAAGTGTCCGCTTGATCGATGCGGTCGACAAAAGGAAACGTAATCGACGTGCATCGTATATTACAAATAAATATACTGATTGGCGTAATTGTGCGGCTGGAATTCAGATACGGTCTCGCGACCTGAATTTATGTCCATGATTTCATCGTGAATCAAGCGATTATTGCAAATCTTAAACGTCAGATTTATGGGGTTGAAGTGAGAAATGAATTTGAATAGCGTGGATATACAGAGTTCAGTTCTATAGATAGAATACGCAATCATCGTCCGTATCAATAACACAAAGTGACTTTGAAAGGGACATGCGCACGTTTATGCAAGATTGAAATTACAATATATTAGAGCCTTCGTCTTTTTCGCCGTTTCAAATTCCATTAACGCATTTGATTAGTATGCTAATGAAAAAAAAATAAAAAGATTCCTACTATGCGTTTTAACCTTGAATTATTATTTAAACTTTTAAGTACGTATAAGTGCATTCGGAAGGACAAATTGAAAATAGTTAACGATGTTAGCAAAGTCAAAATGATCAAATATTAAAAATAATAGAAATAATAGTTTTATCGAATTATTATAAGATACGAGACACTAATCTGATTCTAAACTTAATCATGTTCTATTATAACGTAATTAAAATAAATTCCAATTCAATAAAATATCGCGAATGATGGGACGTTAAAGTAACTGACAACTTGTAAATGATAAGAAAAGAAAATAGCAAAGGACATAGATCAGAACGGAAGGTAGATACGAATTGCAGAAACGGCGAGAAATGATGAGCACGGAAGAGGCGTTGGCAATAGAGAAGGAAGGAAGAAAGATGTAGAAAAGAGAAAAAGCTTGAACTTTCAGCGGCATTGTTCAATTCTCTCTCTCTCTCTCTCTCTCTCTCTCTCTCTCTCTCTCGGGTGTAACAATCTTCTATTATTGAGAGTCCTGTTTACAAATTGAACTCACCAAGTCGATCACCTCCTCGCCGAACTGCCGCCTCTCAACCCCTGCTTTCGGACCAACCGTCGACTATAGTTTAGAGTATTGCACGGTACCTCAACCTCTGGCTGAAGAGAAGGACAAAGATACAAAAAGAGGAAGTGGAAGCGAGACAGAGCGAGGAAAAGAAACGGATAGGAGTTAGAAAAGAAGAGAGAGTTGGCGTGGAATCGAAAGCAAGGAAAGAGACAAGAAGAGGGCGGAAAAGAGGTAAAGAGAGGGATACTTCCAGTTTTCGTAAGTTTTCGGGCGCCGCCGTCGCAGCCGAAGAAACTTTATTCCGCTGACTTGTCGCTCCGCGAGCGCGTCTTGTGTTGTCCGTAAACCGGGGGCGGACGTCGAACCCAGAAAATCCTGTCACGTATAACTCCTGGAAAATCAGTGAATACTGTGTGGAGTTACCGGTAGCGCTCTTGCAATAACTTTTCTTATATGAATATTTAATCGTATTATTTTGCCTGATTAATTCAATATTTGCAAGGGATTAAAAGGTTTCACATTATACATTCGAAAATTCATTCGTTACGCCGATGTCGGCGACGATGAAACATGAAAATATCTCGAAGGATGCACTCGACTTCTCATCAATTACATAATTGTATAAAAATGTTTTAAATCCCTGATTCAAAGGTCTATCGCGACTTGCAATAGTAAGACGAGTCCATGTTGATAATATGTATACTGCTTATCAAAGTATAAGACGATGCAGTGTTCAGCTGTATTCTTACGGGCTCAGCTGCTGTTGCAATCTATCCAAGAGTTATTCAATCGCAAAGCACGCTATGGATGTTAGGGTCGGTCAGTGGCGACGAAGTCTAAATATTTAAATGATAACCAGCCAATCATCGATGATGCTTCCTTGAACTGATAGATGAATAGCGCTGTGGATCAAACGTTGGTATACCTTTCAAGCATTGGATATCCATATCCTGTTTGACTTTGATATCATCCGCTTCGATTAGTGGTATTCTTAGACTTCATATCATGGTCGGATAATTGTTCAATTTATTGTCATTTTTATTCTTTTTATTTAAAAATATATTTAATTTCTCCTCGTTTATATTTTTATCAATTTTATTTATATTCTCATCAATTGCATTATGCACTAATATTATTAAGTTTTAGTTTGTTTTTCTTTTGTTTAGTTTAGTTATTTCCGTGGATTTTAATCTACTCTTGTCAATTATTGTGTACTTGACAAAATTACATGAAAAAATCACGTGTCGCTTTTGCCATTTCCATGAAATTCTTTCGCACATGCGTGCTTTTGCACCTGTATGTGTGTGTGTGTGTGTGTGTGTGTGTGTGTGTGTGTGTGTGTGTGCATGGCGCGCGTGTGTCGCTAGAAAGTCGGTTATTGCGAGGCACGTACACTTATAGTCGAATCTACGTAGTGTAACCTACTTATCACGTCTTGTGTAGTATACTACACAAGATATAGCCCCGCGGGTCTCACCGCGGAAAGACGAGCTCATCCAAGCGAAGACCAAACAGTGGCATTCCAACCGGAGATATTGACTCCCCAGTGACGACGACCCCGTGCGCGTACTGTCCGCTGAACAATTCATGACGTACAGTCCATTCTGCCACTGTGCGCTAAGTTAAGTTCCACCGCCGAGAGTTCGTCGCACCATCGAACGCCCCCAAGTCGGCCCACTCATCGATCTTTCTACAAGGGTTGTACAAGACCGTCTTTCTATATCTTGACCGTTGCTTTACCCGCTACCCCACGTCTTACTCCCGCTTCCTGAACTTCCGCTTCGAAGATAGTCACTCGTTCTCTCTCAGTCTCTCCGTTCTCAACACACTGCTTTTCCCTCTCACTTATTTTCTTGCCGTATTTTTGCAGTATAGGCTATTCTCTTGCTTCCTTCATTCATACGCTTTTTATTTCCTTCATACGTCCTCCTTCGCCTTTGTGCGACGTTACGTCGGAATTTTGATATTTGTTATTCACCTTCACTTTCTTGCTTAGTGGTGTTTCTATTTGTGTTGGAAGTTTAGACAACACTGAGATGTATAAAATATGCTTATAGATGGCTCAAGTCACGCGAAATGGATACGTGAGGCTTGATAAAATACTGTGAGAAGTGCAAAGATTAAAAATGTGGAACGTATGTAAACTTTTTATGTTAAAGAAGAAAGATTGCTTTGCAAAGATAATAAAAGTGTCAAGAAATCGGTAAATGTGTTTTATGGAAAATTGCAAATTTATTTTCTACAACCTTAAAGAGTTAGAAGATAAAATAAAATTTATAAGTTTTGTATTATTTGAGATTTTTCGAGACTTGCTGCCAATTGAATTGCGAACCTCTTAAAATAGGAGTGACAATTCACAGTTGAGGCATTGGCAATTTGATAATTGGATCCCACAAAACAACATTCCCGAAAAAGATAAACAGGATAAATCCAATTCTGAACATCTTACCATTTTATGTCTTGGACTTTGTAAGTTCCAGAATATAAGACTAAACTCCAACCCTTGGAGCATCAAGAAGGCTTCTTATGAAGACCCGCTTAAAGCTGAGACTTATCTCCATAATATGCCACGTATTATCGTCTAGACTCTTAGCCTGTTACATTCATGTACCCATTGGATAAATGGATAACGCTTAATATTTTGGAAGCAAAAATTTTATTTAATGCTGGATAGTAAATATGTTCATTCAGCATCAGCGCATTAGGAATGGATACTGGATATAGCCTGAAACGTCGAATTAGTAAAAAAGCAATTTCGTTATTACATATCTGTCGGTGAATTTACTGAAACTAAAAGTGAGTGCCTTTTTAAGGCAAGATCATTTTTCATTCCAAGAAATTTAAAGAGTAAGTGACTCTACAGTCATATACGTGCTTCTTTGATGGAACAATTTCAGTGGATTTTAAAGACTCTTTTTTAATGGAAAGGGCTTAATTGTGATTTAATTGAAAATGTAATTTTTTATTAATAATTTTACAAAATGACAGTACAGAGCTCCATTTCATAAAAAAGAATTAATAACGTACTTCACTTATCTGGAAGACGTAATAAAACTATATATACTGTCGCTCGCATTCGTGCATATATTGTATGTATTATTTGCAAGATAAAGTTTATAAAATTGTTTGCTGTGGCATAAGAGTGATGTTCGTCGTAAAAGGTATCATAATGTGTGTCAAGACAAGATAAAGACATGCTACTGTCGGACTGCGTGACTGTTCATCTTTAATGGTTAAAATCATGACAAAATCCTCCTAGAAATATCGCATAAATATTCAAAGAAATATATTTATTAAAATTAGAGTTGTCTAAAGTTTTGCGGCTTACGAGCAGTTACGAGTTACGACATTGAAGCTGTAAACACCGAATGTTTCAGAAATATAGATTACGTCTGGGGAAATCTGAACCCTTGATTAACTTTGCTGATTCAACCTTTGAAATAAAAACTTCAATAATAAGAATGTAACATAAAAACTATGTCGGTACACTGGTAATGCTATGATTTTTAAGGCACGTTTGTAAGGTATATACTATATAATTTGAATTGTTAATCACTGCAACGAAATGTTGTTAATCGCCTTTTTCTCAAATTAAGTGAGTTTTGAACTTCAAATTTATTGTTGGCAAATTTGTGGATTTATTATTGTTCATTGTTAAACTGTTATTGTTTATTCGATTTTTTCTAGTTCCAATATTTAAAAAATTGGTACATTTTAATCGCGGCATCTAATTCTCTTTCTTTATCATCGACAGTTTTGCACCATTTGAAAATGATTCCATCATTAATAAAATCTGTAATATTAATTGTATTTATGATTATAAAGGCCATGTGTGACGTGTAAATTTTAAACTACGTGGATACAGTAAATAAAAAGTTTTCTCAAAGCTAACAAAGTATGTCTGATAAGAAATAAAGTTTAATTTTAATAAAGATGCTACCCAGCTCGAGAAATTTTACGACGAAAATTTTTGAAAAATGTAGAGTATTTTTCATATTTATGGTAGCGGAAGATTTTTCACAAAGATTTTACTTCAGAATTTCGAACCGCGAAATTTTGAACTTTGGAATCGCTCGGGATACTTCATTTCAGATATTTTCAAAATTGTTAAAAATTTCGTCGAAACTCCAGGTTATTTTCAAAGAATAGTATTACTAAAAGTTGGGGACAATTTTATCGGTAGAATAGTCATTAATCCTCAGTCTCACAGAGAAAATAATATTTATTCGAGAAAATGTTATAACAATAAATCATATCGATCTTATATTACAGTATTGACGATCATCTTGAAAACCGGCAGAACTTAAGCATATTGGGCGATTTGATTGTTTTTTCGTGATATTGTCAGGCACATTATTTATTTGCTTTTACTTACGTAGATAAGTTATGTATGTAAACAAAAAGTAGGATGTAAATACCACCCCACAGCAAAAGAATCTCATCTCGTTAATAGTAGTAAGTTTTTACATTCAAAAGAATAATTCTAAAAACAAGACTAGGATATCATGGATGCACATTTTATAAATTTTCTAACACCTTGAGATGTCTTAGACATTTTGACGTGCTATTATCTGAATTATATCTATATTTTACGAGGTCTCTATTATAAAAAAACATGGATACTGAATTTGCTTGAGCGATATCAATACAGATTAATCTACTGATAGACGCAAAAATAACTCTCAACATTAGAGTCTTGGTCTTGGTCTAGCTTTGCTCATCTCTAATTGTGGACTCACTGCATTGCCTGTCTTATGAGAATAAAATGATATCGTGCATGATTTTCCTTGAATGACGACATCGTAACTCAGCACCATGGTATTATAGATTTAAATAACAGAATTCCTTTGTTACACATAATGACTATCATGACGATGATGAATAACTTTAGCACTTGTCATCTGGCTATCGTGATTATATTTACAAAATAATAATGTCGTTACTGATGGTTAATTTCCCTTAAAATTTCATTTTTCCATCAGTTGTTCCTTTTCAACAATCATAGCAAAAAGCATTTAAAATTTAAAGGAATGAATTACTTGAATTATTTCATAGAGAAGACAAAAAGCAATCCTAGACAACATCCAAAAACAATTTTGTTGGAGAATTCGTGATCTACATTTTTCACTCCAATCCCAGCAAACAATCACAGAAGTTATGTCATAGTTATGTAACAGTTACATTAAAATGTCGCCTCAAAATTGTCACAGTTACATAACAGTGATTGTGACGT
>JAPYZR010000521.1:0-46374 GCA_030522945.1 Trichopria nigra | reverse complement strand
ATATTTTGGGGTATCGTGGCAAATTGCACTCGGTTTTCATGTGATAATGGTGATTAAAAATTGTTTCTTTCTAAAAAAATCGCGTTTTCTTTCATAAAACGTGCCGTAACTTTTTTTGAGTGAACAATAACCAAATTTGGGCTTCGGAATCTGAAAGAAGATATACTTTGCTCTCATGAAATGCAGAGTGAAAAAAATTGTTACCTCTCGAATGTTAAGAATCACTTGGATTATTAGGGATTGGAATCGCTCATTTCGATATAGTAATAACGAGTGGAAATTACATTAAACGTATAATTAATTAACAATATTGTATTCTCTTCTTATATTCTATACATCGCATATACGTCGACCATCCCTCTCATATTCTATATTGTACTACAAAAGCGGTAGGATTACGCGTATTGCGTAAATAATGCTGATAATCACGAAGAGGGATAATATCAATGAAGGTGTAGAGAGTGAAGACGTATTTAAAGATTTTCTTAATCACTCAAACATAATGTCGTAGTGCGTAGAATAATTAATTAACGCATCGCACAGTTTTGAAGTAGTGCAGCTCTGACAGTATGCCGACCGCATATATATATATATACGTTTACTTTCGCATTGTATAAACACTAATACTACGGGGTAACCTTACATGAGCTCGTAGGGAATTAATGTCACGACCTGTGCAGGACGTTCCGCGAAACGATGACGCGAACGTATCCATGCAGACGTAAGCGAAAGCCAGTACATATTCCCTGGCTCGAGCTCGATTCAAAACGTGTCAAAACGACAGAAAATATACACACGTCATTGTCTAAACTTGATTGTTCTTTTTTTATCACGTACGCGGAGACAGTTTTTTTTAATCCACTTTCAAATGTATAGTTTAATTGCCCGTGCCTTTAAACGGATTTGATATTTACACGCAGAAATAAAACCATCGCTAAGGATTTTATACGACGAAAATTGTTTTGATATTAAAAAGAAAAAGAAAAACATTCCCGAGTTAGATATAATTAAGGTGGTTCTAAAGTAGAACATTTACCGACCGAGCTTTCCGACAATAAAAGTTTAAATAAAAAGTGATTCAAACGTTTTTTTCAAAATTTGGGCTTTGGAAGGGTGATTCTACATAACATATACAATCCTTAAAAAAATATCGAAGAAATTGGTTCAAAATTAACCGAGAATTATCCGCAATAAATTATTTTCTCTTACCAGCACCAAAAATAATTTATTTCGAGTAATTCTCGTTTAATTTTGAACCAATTTCTTCGATATTTTTTTGAAGATTGTATATGTTATGTAGAATCACCCTTTCAAAGCCCGAATTTTGAAAAAATGTTTCAATCATTTTTTATTTATACTTTTCCTGTTTTGAGGTTAGGTCGGTAACCGTTCTACTTTAGAACCCCCTTAAAATTAAAAATGATAGGGGCACATACATATTGACTACATTGAATCCAATTTATGAAAATATTGTAGAATGCGTTTCTTATTATATCCAATTGTTCCAGTGCTTTGAACTCGAAAATTAATGTCGGTAATAATTCAATAATGTACATGTTACTATCATACTAAATTCCATACATCTATTAATAATCCAGAAATAGTCATCACTTTCAGTTTCAAGATGTCTCGAAAGCCAATGATATAAATTATAAAAATTACTATAGAATTTATATACAAATATAATGTATATGCGGGACATGCCATAAAAAATACAGAAAAATAGCTCATTCAAGTAGGAAACTAGGAATAAATACAACATTCTAGGATAAGGAATTATTTACACACGATAAACCGTTTGAAACCGGATGCCTACAAAGAAAGACCCCTTGATTATATGTAAATGCGCACAACAGAGGGGCCATCATCCACGGACATTCAAATGCCTGTACCTCCCTTCAATTTCAATGCATCCAAACAATTTCTTTTTCATTCTAAAGCGAATTTCTTTCCCTTTACGTAAAAATCTGACAATCACGATGGATCTGGAGTGTAAATATAGGCCAAAAAGTAAAAATACCTTCAAAATTATTGTTAATGTAAACTTTTACGTTAAAAACAAAAATATTCTAAATTAGTTTTCATTGTCAAAATTATCTAAATATCCGCCATTTTGGATACGCCATTTTGAATTTTAAAAATCTGCCTGAGAACTATTATACGACGTTGAGAACTATTATTATATATATAGATTTTGACACGATAAGAGCTGCCATAATTCGAAATCCCAGCTGAAAACAAAATAGACCATGAACTATATAATACTAAATGTCATTAAGCGAAGATAACAAAGCCTACTCTGATGTTTGTTGGTATTTAGCAAAACGAACTCCAAATTAATGAAAAGAGGTATGAAAAGATGTTTATTAATTTTCACTTTATAGGTTAGGAAGTGTCACGTGACATCTGACGCACCATCGTTAAAGGGATGAGTGTCAGCTGCCAATTTCATGGATGTTTAAATTCTACGAAATTATTTATTTTCGAAATGGTTATATATTAATATACAACAAGAAAAAATCAATGTATTTTTTGCATGTATAACTGCAGGGAATTAATAATTAAAACTGAAAATGGAAAGGCATTTCTCGCTCCGTTTTGAAATATCAATTTTTCTAGCGTTCTATGCGTGCTTTAACGAAATGCCAACAGTGCCCATCCAGCGATTTTCATAAAGGCTGATCAAATCTGGTGAGTCGGAAACAAAACACTTTATTCGATTGAATAAATAGTTATGGCGTTATTATTCGAATAAAAAAAAAAGTGACGTGAAAAATACGGAAAACCATTAAATTGAGGCAACACTACGTATATTCATTCACTGAAAAAAAATTTGTTATTTTCAAATAAATATTTACTTGAATTAAGAAACGATTTTCTTGAATTAAGTAAGATTTACTAAAAAGAAGGTAACATTTTCTTAATTCAAGTAAATATTTACATGAAAGTAACAAATTTTGTTGCCAGTGCAGTTTCATAATGAGAATTGCAAATTTATAAAACTCATAGCTCAAAAATCGCCTTTTTTTTGTCAATATTTTTCAAAAAAAGATGTCTTAAACATCACATTTTGAAAATGTTTAAGAGCGACCTGAAAAATAGTCGGAAATGGAGATCTCCATGTTTTTTAGAAACATTTTTCTTTTTTATACAAAAAATGATGCGGAAGAAATAATTTTAAAGATGGAATCAGATGTCGCGTAACATTTTTTATAAAGTGATAATTAATAAATGTCGAAGTTTTTCATTAATTTGGAGTTGTCCCTATATTACCTCCAACATCGTGTTATCTGCGCTTAATGACATTTAATATTGGTTTTATATGGTATATATGTTTTGTTTTTATCCGAGATTTAGAATTATGACAGTTATTATCGTGAATTTATATTTCCTTTTCCGACCAAAACTTTAGACGTGATGATGGCTGGTAAAAAAGAACCGTTAAAACGAGAGTCAAGAGCTATAGTGTCGGAATCCGAGCCTATAATCAACGATGTTATTCCTTATCTCGAGTTTCAAAAATATACATTCAATCAAGGTAAAGAAGGGATCTCGGAATTGATTTAGTAGTCACTGATTTGAGATTCCATTTCACCGAACTTTTGTTTTATACTTTCGTCAACCCTGCAAAAATTATATTTGAGATTTTATTGTTTAAGAGTACAAATACTTGTTGAATGCGAATCTCTCCCTTATTTTACTCGGTCGGCACCGTGAAACTCCTTTATTTTACCTACTTGGGGTAAAGTAATTTTGTAAAATATCGGAGTGAATTATTTTGGTATAAAATATATGGAGGAGTATATATATAGTATATATTATATATTATACATACAGGGTGTCTCATTTTAAGTGACCACCCTAAATATCTTGAAAATAACGCGTTGTAGACAAAAATGTTAAGGACAAAAGTTTAAAGATTTTTCCCTGGCTATTTAATGGTACCATTTTATTTGACTTTGAAGGTTATTTCAAGGTCAAGTTTATTTTTTTCTAATGGTAACCACTATTTTTGACACTGGATTCGGAAAGAGCAGGAAATTTTGCGTCCAAAACGATATTTATCCGATATTTTCAATAAGGTCATGGGAAGGTCTAATGAAGGTGAAATTTGTGAAAATTGTTGAATAACCTTAAAAATCTAGTCCAATATCAAGGTGGTTGGTACCAGACCAGAATGTCGCTCTCTAATTTAACAATTTTCGCAAATTTTACCTCCATTCGACCTTGCCATGACCTTGTTGAAAATTTCGTATAAATATCGTTTTGAACGTAAAATTTTCCGTCTTTCCAAATCCGGGATAAAAAATAGGGGTTCCCATTTAAAAAAATTAACTTGACCTTGAAATAACCTTCAACGTCATGTTCAAGGTCAAATACAATGGTACCATTAAATAGCCAGGGAAAATCCTTAAACTTTTGTTTGAAACATTTTCCTCTAAAACATTTAATTTTCAAAATATTAAGGGTGGACACTTAAAATGGGACACCCTGTATAAGGGAGGTCCGACTGGACGTTTGATGTTAGGTTGAAGAAAAATGAAATCTAATTTTTACGCATAGATCTAGACTAATGTCCGGCGCGCTTTGAGGTTAAATCCGAACGATAATGTCAAAACATAACCTCACTTAATCTCCCGTTTGAAAGTTAAATATAAAAAAATGGCGGCTCATTATATATGTGAGGGGAATAATGGTACGTACCCGTAGTACTTCGAAGTTATCTATACATATATTCGGAACGTTTCAACCGACGAAAGTTTAATGAATGCGCGTAATTGGCGAAAATTCATTTTCCTAACCTCTAAATCGAACCGACCAATGTATTAACGAGGAAGCGCCGGGACATAAGCGTGTCGCCCGACGGAAATTAACCAGTCTCGAATATGTACCCATTTCCGGAATCTGCCGCGGCGAAAAGCACTGATTCAATTTCGAAGTATTCGGAGAATTATAACGCATTTATACCGCGCTTGGACATCGGGCGAATTCAATCAGGCAATCATACTTCAGTCGTACGAATGCAATCAGCCAGGTTGTGCGGTATGAGTGACAATTTATCAAGTGGAAAAGTATCCGACGGTATACGCCAACGGTGTCTACACGGGAAGATCGATGATGCATCGCGTGAGCGCGAAATTGCACCAGGATGCGCGATAACTAGAGTATATATATATATATATATATGTATTCGGACGTTTCTGCAAATATGATTTTTTAGTCGGATCCGAATGATAAAACCTCACCGCGTATATGTATATACATATATATAGTTGAGCGATAACAATGGAAAAGAGACGAGAACTCGATTCATTCATATTTAGGTTCATTCGTGTCATGACATAATGGCATCGTTAATAATCTAACGTCAGAGGCTAATATAGTCGACTTCCGATACTTTTATATATATATATTTATGAAATTTTCGCGCGACATTTTCACGCGAGCGATAACGCATCGACTAATCGCTTATATATATATATGTATAAACACCACCTATTATCGATATGAATGTCTGTTGGCACATGCAGGTTTACATCGTTACATTTATAATGGAACAGAAACATTCGTTGTATAGAAAATGTAAACAATGAGTTCAATAACTTAATTGCGGTTAATTGCGTTATGAGTATATCTTTTATTACATATAATGAAGTAGAGTAAATAAATCTATATGCCTGCATATAAAATGGCATCGTATACATATGTATGAATGTTATCTTATTTATTTAATGTATTTTATCGCATCAATTCCATCTACTGTTACATTATATTTAAAAGAGAAAACAAAACAAAATCTTAAGCTCTTTTTATCGAATTTCAAACGCTTCATATTCTGGCGCCAATTCCCCGACGCGACGCCATTATTCAGCATCCATGTACTCCAACCAATCCCGAGCGCACTTGAATGTTAACGTATTATAACTCACTGCATGTTTAACCTCAAAGTTACTTGGGCTAACCCAACATCGGCATAAAAACAAAAAATTATTGCTACATTTTTTGGAGGCGCAATGCCTGCGATGATCGATTTAACGTAAGTAAAACAAGAGAAATTCATTCATTATTATAATGTATGCAGCAATGTTATTATGCAGTATATTAAGATTTTATTATTATTAGGTTATGTTACCTATTACGCGCACAATTATTTTACGACAACAAGATATGTCGAAGACGATACACAGTGGAAAATTGGAGATATCTCGATTTCTATAGTTGCGATCAATCGAATCAAAAGAACGACGAATATTTGATTCGTTACACTCGTTTGAGTCGTTTGAGTATATACACGGTGACCTTCAAGGTTATTTCAAGGTCAACTCTTTTTTTTCTAATGGGAACTCCGTATTTTTGACAACGGCAATCGAAAGACCGGGAAATTTTACGTCCAAACGGGTACTCGGATCGTTAGTTATGGATGACCTTGAAGTTCATTTGAAGGTCATTCAAACTGAATGACGGTCTGATCTTACGTAAGGTTTTTATCACGTTGTAGGAGATATTGTTTCTTTAGTAACTTTCGACGATCGATTCAATGGTGACCTTGGATTTGACCTTGAGCTTGACCTTCATTGTGGCTAAAGGAACAATCTCCTCCAACATGATGAAAACCTTACGCAAGATCAGACCGCGATTAAGTTTAAATGACCTTCAAATGAACTTCAAGGTCATCCTTGACTTACATTCAGAGTACACGTGTGGGCGTAAAATTGCCCGCTCTTTCGATTGCCATTGTCAAAAAAGGTCGTTCCCATTTGAAGAAAAAATGACCTTGATATAACCTTGCAGGTCATTTTCAAGGTCAACTTGAGGTCATCACCATCGGATTACTCGTTGAAAATTACTAAACGGAATGACCTTTTGACACCCTGTATATAAGATTGTTATGTTTTTAGCATATTATTTTGTGGAAAGTCAAGAATATCTCGACTTCTAATTGGACGCTATTGAAGAACCAATGTTTGTTAGATTCCGTATATTTTTCCGAGTATTTTAAGTCCTTGTTCGTCATTTTTCGTAAAAAAAATTAAGAACGATACGATGTTTGGAAGTTTGTATATGCTTTGTTGGAAATCGGGGATATCTCGACTTCTAATTGGTCATTTTTTACAAACCTATGATTTTTTGATTCGGTACACTTCTCCAAGTATTTTGAGTAGTCGATCGTCATTTTTCTCAATATATTAAAAAAGATACGCAGTTGCTTTTAACATTTAGCATATTACAATACTTTGTTTTTTCTCGAAAATCGGGAATATTTTGGCTTCTAATTGGTCAATTTTTAAAAACCAATGAACCAATAAATGAAAAACCAATTATTCGATATGCGTTTCCGATTATTTCGAATACTGGTTCATGATTTTCTCCATTAAATGAGTAAAGATTCGATTTTTCAAATTTAGCACAATATGTAATGTTGAAAATTAGGATGTCTCACCTTCTGATTGGCCAATTTAAAAAATTCGATGACTCTTCGATTCGGTGTACGTTTCTACGAATTTCGAATAATTTTTGTCGCTAAATTTTGAAAGGTATGTTTTTAGTTTTATATTTTTTGAAATAATTTTTTGTGTACCATGCACCACTGTATATCAGTACGAATATTATACAAAAACCTAACCTAACGCATTTTTTTATATCTTTTGTTCTTCGTGAACTATATACTCTACGTCCTATAACGTGCGTGCTTATTATATACAAGATCACGGTCAACATTGTTTTTATCGTGTTTTTTAATCACCATCGCGCTCTAAAGTTCAAACATGGTCATTTGAATATCTTGTTGTTTGATGCGAACAAATTCAATATATCAACCTGTACCCGTTCGGGAAATTCGAAAAATCTGTTTTGACGGAATGTAATTTTTACCGCCCGCGTGTAAATTTTGACATGGCACTGACCAGGGCCCCGTCTGGCTAAA
Organism: Trichopria nigra; assembly: GCA_030522945.1. Classification (NCBI taxonomy): domain Eukaryota; kingdom Metazoa; phylum Arthropoda; class Insecta; order Hymenoptera; family Diapriidae; genus Trichopria; species Trichopria nigra. Next base: position 38,450 of record JAPYZR010000521.1, on the reverse strand, counting down.
CCGGAACCCGGTCTGGTGACCAAGTCGGGGCCCGCGGCAACTAATGAAACGCAGATCCCGGCCGGGCCCTGGCTTATGTGCAGACCTGGCATAGGAAGCTAGTTCCGTTCAAATTGTAGAAATTTTGACCTGGCGCCGGCCAGGGCCCGACGTTTCTAACCTGGGCCCAGACCTGGCAATAAAACAAATAATCAAGGAATGCGATATAGTTGCGTCAGTCTCTCGCCGGAAGTATATAATAATTGTTCAATATAGAAAATAAAAATAAACATTTCTGGCTCATTTTATTAAATATACGATGGAAATTTGTATATATAGAGCGACGAGGAGGAATATAAAATGATGAGCACGAGCCTGCTCTGGATATATACTTTCTGCGGCGAGCCGCGCACGGTCGGGCTGCGTTTTCATTTGCAGAATATCGATCACGTCCGATAAAGCTGTATACCGACGAGCGACCGACCGGCTCCCGTCGTGATGTCGCACCGTTGCAAAAATCCGCTGACCGGGGTGAAAATTCACTTTTTTACGCGACCTAATAAATTTACAAAAAAAAAATTGCCAATTATAAATCCCCGCGCGTCCTCAGTTTCGCCATCAACAATTATCTCGGAAAAGAATTATAATTGGAATTATTCCTGGCACGGTATAATAAACACGTTCCGAGAAGACAATTCTAGAAAAATGTGCGACAATTCCCATAGTTATTCCCCGTCAGGGGCTGCACGGCTTGTCAATAATACACCAAGAATTATTATTAGACGCCGGGAATTTCCGAGAATCAGAATTCTACAAAAATTCGTCCTTGAGAATTGAAGAATTCTCGGATATAAATCGACAATTCCGATGTCCGGATCGGAGGTGATCATTCCGAGAAACTCGAAGAGACTACTACTACTCGTCGTCAATTCGGAGAACGAGTAGACAATTTCGCAAGTGCGGTTGGAATACATTCTAACGGTTCTCAGAAGGCGCAGGATGTAGGGAGAATTTTTTGGTTTTTCTATAATAATTGGAAATTAGGTATTCTGGGAATTAAGAGAATTTCCGAGAGCTCTTAGGATATACATATACAAGTTCTATGAGAATGTCTCGATCTAAGAATTCTAGAAATTTCGCCAATATCAATGATTCTATACTTTTTTTTATAAAAATTGTAAAAATTTCATGAATTCTACGAAATTTTCGTTTTCCTAAAAATTCCTGTTGACAATTCTTAGAATTTCAGGAATATAATGATATTTTTATTTTTTTTCGCGGTGATGAGAATTTGTTGTGGCGGACATTTGTTAAATCGATGATAAATAAGGCGAATGTTTACGGGAATCGACGAAAATAACTGAATTTTAATTAGAATGAATGATGTATATCCTAAAAGATATAAGGAAGAAATTTGACGAGAATTTTTGACAAACTTTCAAAATTGTCACGGTAATTATTTAAATTTGACGACAATTTCTTACCTAGCAAACATTGAAAGTACATTTACGTTATTGTCATGTAATTGTTACTGAATTGTCACGGAATTGTTACGTAATTGTTACGTAATTGTCAAAATTATGAATGCGGGGTAATACAGTAATAATAATTGTCAAATATTGTCTAAAATGTAAGATTGTTTAATGTTAATAAAATACGATGTATATCCTATATTGATATTAACAATATATTGTTAAAATTAACTATTCGTATATTAACATTGCTGCCGTAAATATTAGTCAATAGTTATTGACAGTCGCTTGATATTAATCGAGAATCTTGGTAATTGTCTAAAATTGCAAAACAATTTCGATTTATCAAAATTTTACAAGAATTTTTGAGAATTGTTGGAATTCTCGAAAATTGAAGACGATTGTATAACATTATCGGGAATTAATCATCTGTGATTCCACTTCCGTAAAATTGTTAAATTTTACGTGTTTTATTGACAAATTGTCAAAATTTGTCAATTGTTTAACAATATTCGACAATTAACGATAGACGACAAATGTATCCTGCAATTGATGTCTCAAATTGTAGTAAACATTTAGAATTGGAACAATAATTTTGGCGAGCATTATCGACAATTGTTAAAAACTGAAAATAACTTCAGACCATTCTTTTCGAGACGTCAATTTGCCGAATTGTCGAAGGTTGTCAAAACTTGTCGATTGTTCTTGACAGTTGTCTAAATTGATCGGAATTCTTATAGTAATTGTCTAAGATTGAAGTAAATTTTCGAAGATCGATAAGAATTGTTACCAATTGTAAAATTTTGACGGGAACAATTGTTTATAAATTTTATGTAATTCTCCAAAATTGATGGAATTTTCAAAATTGAAGACGAATATGTAACATAATCGGTAATTTTACAGCGGATGACTAAAGTTTCCTACAATTGTTACGATTTGTCGAGTTTTGTTGTGGATAATTGTCAAAATTTGTCGAAAATTCTTAAGATGATGAATTGTGACATTATCGGCAATCCAGGAATTTGGTAAGTTGATACGTTTTTAAAATTACCGAAAATTGTCGAATACTATCTAAAATATAAGATATCGTATTAACGATACACATATTTCGACAATTATTCAAAATAGTTCCCGACAATTATTTTAAATTTCGATGAGTTTTGGCGAATTTCGTCAAAATTTGTCGATATTTCTTGACAATTGTCAAAATTGATCGGAATTCTCAGTAATCGACTACAATTGACGAGTATATTTTCAAAGATCAACGAGGATTGTTGACAAATGTTAAAATTTTAAAGAATATTTGGAAATCATGTAAAAATTGATGAAATTCTCAGGAATTGAATGATAATTGTGTGACATTATCATTGGCGACAGGTGACTCAAAGTTCCCTGCAATTGACAACATTTCAGAAGTTCTATAAAAAATTGTCAAAATTTGACGAAAATCCTTGACAATCATTTAAAACTCACGGGAATATTTATTAGTTTAAGGCAATTGTGTAACGGTTCAAGATGAATACTAACGCTAATTGCGTCGATAATTGATAAGCCCCCTACGATTTTGTCTAAAATTGAAGAATTTTAACATTATAGTAAAAAATTAATAATCGTCACCTGTTTAAAATTGGTGGATATTCAACAATCAATGAAAATTCCCTACGACTCTTAATTACCTTCAATTTTGTCAATTGACAAAATTCTCTAATCTCGTAGATTTCTGTTATTCGAGTTCCAAGTATTCGGGGATTTCCCCGAATCCCACTTTGGGAATAAGCGCGACCATAACAAGGGATCACTCTACATATGCGCAGACTTTCAAGAATTTTACAAGTCAACACGGGATGAAAATGGTTCACAATTATTTCCTCTTATCTGAGCTGATGATAAAAAAAAAAAAAAAAACAACAAAGGAGAAAGAGCGTCCCAACGTCAATCGGAAAGAAGAAACGAATTGGAGATTCGTGAAAGGCACACCGTTCTACATCCCTGCGCAAATGTCTTCTTTTACGTACTTGGTAAAAAAAAAAAACGTTCATCCTATATGATGAATGGCGAAATTATTATATTACGGAAAGTACCGAAGAACGCGGTATATAGTCCTCCTCCAGGGATGAAGGTCTTTTTCGTAGTGGAGCAACATGGCATTCAGCGCTCGTTTCGTATATGTCGCGCAATCTTTCTCCGGGACGCAAACAAATGCGTATATATAAAAGCTCAGATCTGAATCTGTCAATTACAGGGATTTACGCGATGTTTGGCTGAAAACTACGACTATTCAGAAATATTTGCCTTTGCACTTTAAACGTCGAGAGTTCACCTCGCGTATACGTATATATACGTATATATATAAACGCGGCCCGTTCTCGGGCTATATACCAGCGGCGATATGTCGTAGCTCGACCTACATACTACGACACACACGTATATATAAAACGCAAACAGGCAAACCCGCGAGTCGCGTATATACACTTACGTAAAAAGCATCGCAGTCACGTTCTACACCGAGCGCATATATATATATACGGCAAGCGCAATGCCTCTTGAATGTTTTACTTTCTTGCAATCAAGAGTGAAAAGCAATAATGTCGATCGAATGGGGCTTGGAAAACTTATAAAGAAAGATATTCGAAAAATTGCCGACAGGACATATAAATCATTTTATGCGAGAGCAGAAATCAAGCGGGAGAATTTCGCCGAAATGCAATTCATTCATATATATACAAACGTGTCACCATCACTAGACACTCTATATATATATGCGTGTGTGTGTATATGTGTATGACAATTCTCGTTCGTCATATTTTTATCGAATTTAAAAATCCTTGCTTCAGCTACTGGATCATGAAGGGAATATCATTCTAAGTAGGGAATTCAGTGTCGTCGATATTGGCGCAGTAATATATCGAATTAGAACATCGCAAATTCCATCGTTTAAGAGTAGCATACAAATACATTCCTGACTGGAATTGTATAGAAATGTCGTATAATTTTATAACTGTTTATACTTTCGCTGGAAATTGGTAAGAATTTTCAAAAATTCTTGTGTTCTCAAATTCGATTTTTCAAAGGTTCGACGGGAATGGACAATATTTGAATTGATCGTCAATCCTCGTGTAAATTCGGCCGTGTTCGTCAATTCGCGCATGCGAGTTTCTAGATTATTGTGCGAGATCGTATATTCTCGTTCGAGTTCGTCAATTATCGGCCGTATTCGACAGTTGTCGTATACTGTAACGTTCGTCAACTCTCGTCCTAATTCGTGAATTGTCGGGCGAGTATCGATTCTCGTGCAAAATCGTACATTATCGTCTGGGTTCGCTAATTCTCGCAGAAGTTCGTCAATTATCGACCGTGTCAAATAACGCGGATGTTTGATGATTATCGTTTGATGATTGGGTATTCTCATTCGAGTTCGTCAGTTATCGGCCGGATTCGACAGTTGTCGTTCTATACGTTCGTCAGTTGTCGCGCTACGTTCGTCAATTCTCGTCCTAATTCGTCAATTATTCGCCGTGATCTTTAATTCTCGTGTACGTAGTTCGTTGATGTTTGCGAGTATTTAGAACATTTATGTCTTAGTTCGGCCGTTTTCATAAGTTTTGATTGATTGTTGTCAATTTGTATCTTCCTCCATCAATACCGCCTGAAGTTTCACATGTTTCGTTGCGCTCCTGATAAATTATCTTATTAATTATCGTCATTATACGTTATAATAATGCCTAATGTTTGACTACGTTTCACGAATTTATATACTGGATACTTTGATAATGCTTAACAATTTTTATTCTACCAATGGTTCTTATTGCAGTGAATTTTTATCCCGAGCGGAAATGTTGGTAAGGCTCCGATCAGGATCTGTTCAGGCTGCCTGAATGTATTTCAGGGTTTGTTCATGTATACCTCAGGTCTATACGATTTACTGATCAGGGACTGGTCCAAAAATGAACAGGCGTACCTGAGAAAACATACGTCACCATTGCCGGATTCAGGCGGCCTGATCAACATTCAGGCAGCCTGAAAAAATTTCTGTTCGTGTTGGTTCACCTTTTGGTAACTTGCATTCTGCTTCGTTTAATTCTGTTTTTTTTTTATGTTCAAATAAATCATCTAGTATAATTTATAGTGTCATTTAATAATCGGACTGTTTTCCTCCGCTTTCAATGATTTTCAAAAATAGACCACAATATATATGTCGGTTTCTTTTTGACTATTTCCATATATTATAGCATGCGATAAGTTTCGATGATTTTCTATGAAATATTAACGTAAATAACATAAATAGGGGCTCTTGTAAAGTTATTAAACTCTTTATATTCAGAGGGAGATTTTCTGAAAGATACTCGGTATCAGCTAAACCCATCAGTAGAAGGTATGCAGTGTCAGGGTAAATACGTCACGCGGTGACAACCCTGCAAAATTTACCAAAATTTCCTATTTCTTTCACATTGTCTTTTCCGTCTGTTTACGTGAATTTTCCTTAATTTTGATAACTTTATTTTTATTTTCATTTGATTTCATCAATTCCATATTTTTTTTTGCATTATTTTCGTCGATTTACGAATAATTACGATAAAGATACATAGAAGTCTTTACAACCGATAGTTTTTGACAACGTTACACAATTGTCGTTTATTTTCAACAATTTTCAAGGATACTGTTACTTTTAGTACTCTAATGTTTCTAGAAATTCTTATTGTCTAACTTTACAAAATCGTATGAATTACAAAAATTTGATTGATTGTATTTTGGAATCCATCAAATTCAGTCGAAATTCGAATGTATGCCATATTGTAATTCTGTCGCTTTTCTTATGCTTTTCATACATCTGTTTTCTTACATTTTTCATTAATTTCTGCATATATTTGCGTTTGTCAATTTCTAATCGTTCCGTCAAAATCAGCGTAATTCATCCGATTTTATTAAAAAACTATAGGTTTTTTACCATTTTTATGATATGCTCTTTTTTTCAAATTTGATTTCTTAATTTTTCTTTAGCATATTTTATAATACATAAAACATATCTAATGATTTTAATTGTTCGGTTTTTATTATATAATTGAAATAAAATGTAGAATGAAAGAGACATTCATATTTTCAAATGCAAATTCTCGACTTTAGTAAATTTTACAAAATTTATAATATAGCATACACGTTTCATGGATTTTAAATGGAAATATACGCAACTTTTCAGCTTCAACTGACGTAGAGTTTTTCACGATATTCATCAGTTTTATTCGATCCAATTAAGAACTAATCATAATGTAACGATCACTTTGGACTCTAACGATTAACGCGTATATACGTATATATAATATACACTTATCGGTCTGTGCGCGTCAGCATTCTTAATCGGAACTCGTCCCTTTTATATGACGTTGGCAATGAATAAATTATATCTTCAGGAAGAACGATCGTGCAGTTATATTATTAATTTGGCAGAGTGTTGAGTGAAATTATCCACCGATTGCAGCGATAAACGAGTCGTGGTTACCTGCACTCGATCAATTCAACAATGGCTATTATACAGAGAGAGTAAAATTTTGTCGCTTTCATCATCGATCGAAGTTGGATTCTTCAATTTTTTTTTTTAAATTATGTTAAAATTTAATAAACAGCAGTGTATTTCGTACAGTTCAAAACTTTATCTCGTATAGAAATCACTTGAAAAATATTTTCGTAAATCATTATTTATCCAAATTCTTTTCCGACGTCGACGACGATGGTTCTAGTTTTTTCTATGACAAAGCGACTTTCGTCGGATGTGTAAGTGCCACAAGCATTCCATCTGACATCTGAATTTTCAAATTGAAATTCCCCAAAAAAGGAAACGATTTTCTTGTCGTCCACGTAGAAGAAGTTTCGTAGGGAAAAAAAAAGTGATACCTGTCACGATTATTAATCGCTTTTTTGTTCAGCCTCGTATTGTATTCTTCTTAAATGCATCTGTGAGAACGCGTATGGCCGCAGCTCTTGTATTCCCAAAGATACCTATATATATACGTAAATGTATATGCATCATAGTAAACTATAGGAATGTATTGATCTTCTATATAGGAACGTATAAAACTTCTGTACGTTCTACAGTACAGCTGCAGTCGGTCTATAGAATAAGTAACGTGTATATAATTTTAATAAATTCGATGGATTTGTTTTTTTTTAAAGACAATGCTACAACATTCGACCTCAAGATTCTATAGAATAATAAGACGGCAGTCCGTGCCGTGCTTATATATCTTGCATATATATATGTATCTTTGAGTGAATATATAAGTGATGCTGAACTTCAAAAATTATCAAAACAAAGATACGTCATTTGTCTATTTTTTTTAGCAAAATTGCGAAAATGATTTTTTTTATATTATACATATATTTTTATGCGCTGGTATAGAGAAAAAATCTAATGAAATGAAAAAGAAATGTATATTATAGTTTTCGTTGGGATTCAACGTTTTCAATTTTATTATATGCATATTTGTATCCATATACATAAATAAGCATACATATGTGTATAGGGCTATTAGAGAAAGAGAGAATTCATATCTTGTTGGATCTGACATCAAAAAGTATAAGCGAAATTATAACGACATTATAATGTCAACAGTTATCACAAACACGTTTTGAACCTAATTTTAGTTTTATCGAGAATTCATATCCCCTGGAAACTAAAGAATTCATAAAAAAATTAAGTATATATATATACATTTTTAATATATTTTTGATAATTACCAATTTTTGTGCATTGCAGATTTGCTAAAATTTCTATGGTCCTCGTGAACGTTCGTCCACTTTCGTAAATTTTCGTAAATTGTTAACTTATTGCGTTAATGCATGTTTTTTTTTGGTTTTTATTTCACTTGAATTTTAGATATTGAAAAAAATATATTATTCCATATATATAACGAGAATATAATATGTATAGATATACGGAATATTTGGATAAATTATTTTTGCTACTTTCGTCACTTTTCAAAATTTTTACAATTAATGAAAATATATGAGTAATGCTGAGAAAATAGAAATCTATTATGATGGAAATTGACGAATACTGAAAGTATAGGAAATAAAAATAAACGAATATTTAAAAATTAAGTGGAAAAATGACGAAAATTAACAAACAGCGACGAACATTAGCGAATTTTAACGAACATTTATGAACATTAACGAACATTCGCGAATATTGAAGAACATTGCCGAATGTTAACGAAAATTGATGAAAATTGTCGAAACCGGACGAACGATATTATTGAAGGATCAACAATGCAAATGGAAATTTACGATGGTTGATTCCCAGCAAGCACAATTTTGACAATTACGAGACAATTATACGTCACACTAATGTAACAATTACGTAACTGTTACGTAACTGTTACTTTACAATGTTTACAACGTCGCGACAACAGACGCAAATTGGTAAAAGAAAGCAACATTGACAATAACAAAAGCGAAAAAAAAATGACGAAAATCAGATAAAAATCGTAAAAACAATCAAAATTGTAGAAAAACTGATTAAAAAAACTGCAGAAGAGAGAACAACGTCGAAAACTGAGACAGAAATGATTGCAAATGATTCAAAATAATAACTGAAAATGAATAAATATATTCGCCAATTATTTGGGAATTCTGTTGTTATTGGATAATGATAAGAAATTCTTCGTATATAGTTATTTAAGGGAATTATCAAATGACAAAAAACAGATCAAAATGACCGTAATTGTCAAATACAAATTATGAACGACGAAAATTAAAGAAAATGAACGCAAATATTCGAAAATACTTTAAAGTATTGACAACAATAGTTTTTAAATTCTACCTCAACAGCGTTAATTTATTGCCCAATACTATTATAACCAAACGAAACAAGAGACAAAAACCCCCAGTAAAAGTACATTTTCAAAAATCATCAAAGATCACGCAAAGTCGTTGAAAACCTTCGAAAATAATGAAACATTCAAACAATTGGATTTACCGTGTGCAGAGTGACAGATTGACAAAACTGACGAAGAATATCGAAAACAGATATAGTTTTAGAGAAAAGACAATAAAAACCTGTCAAAATGACGAAGTATTGGACAAATAAACAAGATAAATGTACAGTAGGGCAAAAAATGTATAATAAATTACATTTTGGACATATGACTATGTAATAATATACCTATATAGACTAAAAGAAAAATCGCAACCTAACCTATTTATTAAATAAAACATGAATTAATTAATTTTATATAGAATTAATTTTAAAAAATTTCATTTATTTAAAAAAGTACCCAACGTGTCTGAGTCCTCGCAAGTATGCATTGCGATACACACACACACACACATGTATCTATATATATATACATATATATATAAACATTTTCGAAATATTTCACAAATATACAAATCTGCCTTATCAAACTGCTGATAAATTGAAATAATTCGAGAGTCGTCGTGACTGAAAAATAGAGAAGAAAAACAAACTTTGGCAAGCCCTCCGAACTCTACTCGGCGTAAATAAAGCCTGACATATACCGCGTGCGCTATATTTATAAGTATCGCAAAGTCGCGCATTTGCGAACGAGCTTTGCGTCGACGTGCCAAATTCAAAATATCCGTCCCTATTTCGAGATGAAATTCTCACGATTGTAAATAACGCGCTTAACGGTATTTACCGACGGGGCCGATACATGCTCACCCACGCACGCACTGCTCACACACACACACACACATGTCCAAGCGTTCCAATGCACCAATATACCTACTCCTACCTCCTCGGGCTTATAAGCGAGAGAGGTGCAACCAACCACCGCTCACGGAAGGCCACCAATTAATTCTACGCTTGCATATACATATATAAGTATATGTATATGTGTGTGTACTTGTGTATGTGTGTGTACACGGTGCCCATTCACGTGGACGCCTTGTACGGGGGTGAAAACTATCCGCCCATTCATGAAGTACCATTTGTGCACGACGCTACATCGGCAGGGACGAACTTTTCGATCGGAATCGAACGTTCTCCACTTCCTATACACATTCACTCTCTGATACCCGATGCCAGTATCTTTAATGTCGACTATCGATTCTTCGATTATTTTCAGCTTTTTCGAGATTATGTAAAATGCTTGGCATTGATGATTATTCGTCGACAATAGAATGTACCAGAGTTATAAAAATTTATAAATATTTTTGTAATCTGCAATCCTGCTTCCATTCGTCCATTTTATTCTGCAGATTTCATAAATCCATACATCCCTGGATGAGGAAATTGTTTTCCATTTTGATGTCCAACACATAATTTATAAATACATGATCAGTCTTTTGTCCCAATCCATAGTGTTAGTTCGTGCAACTGGACGACTCCATGTCAAAATCTATAAAATCTTTCTATATGCCTCGACCAGTTCGCGCATCCTCGCACTACAGTCTTGAATCGTTAAAAGAAAAATGATCAGCATGCTCTTCAGGCCTGCCAATCATAATTCAACTTCGGCGAAGCAAGAATGGTGGTGGAGAGAAGGATGGAGGAAATTATGTAGAAGGAAAAGAGGAACGTATGAGAACAGTATCGATTTGGACAGGGTCTTCTGTAAAAACCATCCAATCTTAAGGATTCAATGAATTCTTTAGATTCAAATAATCAGTAGATACTGTAAAATAGTATACAGAATAATTTTATTTCAATGGTTGATATTACTGTTGAGTCGAATATACATGTATTGTCTATAATGTATGTATTGTATTTGTAAATAATATATGTATTATTATATACAAAAATAATACCACCGATCTGTTTAAGCTGTAAGTACACGATCATGCGTTCTGATATATGTGTATACGTCACTCATCGACAAAATGCTCGCATAACATCGGAACATACAGCGATGTTTACAAACAGATAAGAAGTCCCGGGTCAAGGTCGGTCCTTTCGATAATCTAATTTAGATAAGAGCGTCATTCTTCACGCGGCCTTGAACGACAAGAATCCGTGAATGTCACTGACTCATGCCGTCAGTACCGCATCTCCCCATGTTTCATATATATACATATATGTGTGCATATATATAGATATGTGCCTCACGTTAAAGCGAGGTGACCAAATGCAGTGCCGACATACCGGGAGGCTCGTTATTCAATTACGGCCAATGTTTATGTATTCCAATTATACGCTATGATTTACGAGTACAGCCGCAGAGAAAAAGATATCGACGAGTCGCCGCGCTCGCTACATCGTCGTTATTTACATGCTAATGCGACTCGATGACGCGCCCGTTCGCAAACTAAAAAGCAATAGGATAATCCCGACGTAATAATGTATTGATTTTAGGTTAGGTTCGTACAGACTTCGAAACATAACCATCGACTGGAAATCCTAGAGTGAATCTTACTTTCGTGTTTACAAGAAAGTAAAAATGAAAGAAAAAAAAACGCCGAATGAAAAAAAGGAACCTAAACCAAACTGGGATGAGGACAATTCGCGATTGAACCATTCGCAATGATGTCCATAAACCTTGATCTCTGGATCCTCTGGATTGATATCGTCGCACAATGAAGTCTTGAAACCCTAAATCCGGACTATTTCAAATCCAGAGTGTGCTTGCGTGCTCGGATCTATTGGCAATTGAAGGAGTATAATTTACGACGATCTGATTCACATTGTCAAGGGGAACTACATAGGATAGAGTAAATCGACAAATTTAAAAACAAAGATAAGCGGATCTTATTAGGCTCAAGTCTAAAATGTGTATAGGTTCTACATCTCCGAGAAAAAGTGTGTCCCGCCTTCATATGGTGTATTATCGTGCTAATTCTTGAATTCGACAAATGTCAGGCACAGTGAGCGAAATGACAATGAATTATTCTTCTCTGGCGACAACGGTGGCGAAGTCGCTTTTTCATTGGCACATTCGAAAAGACCTCAAGTCACGTTCGCAGTTTGTCGCGCATTCATGAATTTAATAACTTTATTTCCCTTCATCATTTCACTTCAACTGTAATGAAAAGAACGCGGAACCATTAAACGTATTTGAGAACGCAAAAGGTAATGCAAGGCGTTAGAATTAAATTATTATCTATTCCACGATGGCACGTAATATATAGAAATGCACTTGGTCTCTAATAAGCTAGCCACATTAATGATGTTCTCCCAAATCTGAAAAGCACTGAACTTTTAATATTTTAGATGTATGATGGATAAGGAATGATTGTTTCTGAAAAAGGACTCCACCAGTAACCCGGAAAGAATAATGGGTGGCTTTTTCGATGAATGAAAACATTTAAATCCCGTTCGCCAACCCGACATTCTTTGCAAGTGGGACTTAAGGTTCCCATTGTGTCACGTATCATCACGTAACATTCGTCCCGTTAATGTTACGCTCTCGTCATATACAGTCCGATGGCAGAATGTGAGTTGTACGTGACAGCATTGTAAAATAGTCGTAATAATATTGTTAAGTTTACGCAACGCTGCTAGTACCGTCATCGTGTACCACTGCAGATCAAAATGTTAAGTTCTATACGTGTTCATCAGCGTTGCGCTTAATGAATTTATGAAAATGGGCACTTAGAAAGCTTGACATGCACACCCAAATCGGTTATCGTACTATCCAATATCCATGGTTCGGAATTTTCATGACTATAATATTCTAAAACAGTTTGTGCAATTTTCACGAAGTGCCCATTACGGGTATATCACAAAGTGGAGTTTTAAACACATTTGGTCGTTAGAACGTAGAAATATAGTTATGTGACTGGTTAAAACGCATAGTCAGATATGATCTGGTTAACTGTGAGGTATCTGCCGCTGATCTCTGGGCAGAGTTACGCGAAAAACGGTTATTCTCAACGATGAATTAGATAAACCATTAACGGACCTTCACTGTAGTAGAGTTACATCACTGGTGACTAATTAAGGAAGCGTACTGATGGCCACTCATAATCCAAAGTCGGCCCTGTATTTTTTTCATCAGCGTCGTTAGCCTAATTTATTTAATCATTTAGATACGTCCGTGCTTTTGTTCACCTTTCCAAACAGATAACTAAGAGTCATCAGATAGTCCAACTGCTTTATCCATTCTTAAATTTCTTGCATGCTGTTGAATATCCATTAAATGTGAAATCCGTTCATGAGAAAATGATTCAAAAATATCTAAATTTTCTCTTAAAGCTTCCAGGCAAGATAGTTGAAGTGAGGTAGTTGAAGTGAGGAGATAGACTTCAAATGGAAGTTTGGCGATTTTCCGCCAAAATCTGGTCACCCTGTTTGAAGAACCTCAGTACCATCCAGCGGCAAGTGACTTCACGATGCCAACTTATATATTCACATCGACCGAATAGTACATTTCTAACCAAGTCCCAGTCTAGGGTGTTCCTCACTGTTGAACGTTTTTCAAACCGACAGTTTTCGCGTACCGTGCTCGTTACCTAATGGACGGAGTTAGCGCGTGGGGATTTTTTTCAATTCAAGTACAAGTAGCAAAGTGCTGAAAACGAAGTGATTTCCAGACGTATTTTTTGCGAGAGATGAATGAAACCAGCCGTTGAATGTGCCGTAACCTCGAAACCATATCACCTTCGCGCTCTTTAACCTCCTAATGCATTTCCTCGCACAGTGCTCTGAAACCTGCGAACCGTTTACGCGCGTGCTTTCGTTCGTCCACGTGTGCGGTAGGTCGGCAAAATGTGCCTGGTTTACATCGGTTTCTCTGTCCCCCGGACGAGATGCACGTGCGCCTTTTTACGAGTCGGCCGATGCTTACGTGTGTGGCAGGTCGCACACGTGCGTGCGCGAGTACAAGAACACATACACAACCGACCAACGGAGCACGTGTCTCATATAGGGAGGAGGCGGACGAACGTTTTCGCTCACAGATCGGGGAACGTCTTCCTACCCCTTCCCCCTTCACCATTGGGTATTACACCGCACTACTCTACTACGAATACTACGTCTACTACGAAGTACCTACTCCACTTTCATTCACCGCTTCTAAAAATAAATGCCTGATTCACAATGCATGAATGACAATCGCGCTGAAAGGAGCCGCGCGATTCCCGCCCCCTCCCTTTCCCGTCCGAACTCCCTCCCGCACTGCACCACACCGCGGAATTCCCCTCGCGGGGTAGCCGGTGTGTATTTCGTGTTTGCGTCTCTCTTGACTTGTTTTCGTTCCGTCTCACTTTTTCACGCAGCCTATCCCGACATCGAATGACGTCTTCGTCACTCGTCTCCCACTCGGCGACGGCTGTTTCTCTCTCACTCTCTTTCTCGGCGGATTTTCTCCCGACACTGGCCATCCTCGTCTAGAATCACGTTTCTCACTTTATCTCTCACTCGATGGATTCGTTTACTTTGCCGTCGTTTCCTTACACCCGAGCGGTCGGCCTTGTGGGATTTTCCGTATCTTTTTGCACGTTTTCCGCATTGATGCTTTTTTCCTCGTTGACATCCTACTTGGGTTTGCGATTTCCTGGTGGCTCCATTTTATTTGACGACTCTTCTACGTTGATTTTATCGGGGAGATCCTTAAAACGGCTTCCCCTAAATTTTCATTCAGGTGAGAATGTTTCTCGTTCCTGAGGATTCGCGGACCATTTAATGTGTACTTCGTCTGGGATAACAAAAGCTTCTGGTCTTGATTGCTCGATTTAGACGATTGCGTTAAAGTTTTAGGGTTTCTTGTTACCTGCAATTCATTTTTTTCTATGTCCACTTTTTTACTTAATAGTATAATTTTGATCTGTAGTGCAGTAAGTGCTGCCGCAAGCAGGTGCCGAAGCGGCACATTAGTACTGATAAAACAAAAAAGAACACGATATTATGAAACCTTGAAAAAAACGTCATTAAAAAAAAGAACCCAGTACATTTAAGCATTCGAACGATACGTCAAAACATCGTCTGCCGTCAATCCTTTCGATGTTGATGTAACTGCCTTTCCATCACCCACGTGCACATGCTTTTTTTTTTGAAGGCCTCGTTTAAATGCCCGTTCAAACTATACGTCGAGTCGTTTAGGGTCATGTTAGGGCAGGTCAGTTACCAAATCGTATTCTCGCCTCACATTTATATTCTTTTCTTCTGCTTTCGGTCCTTACTCTTGCCGTGTGTTTTCATGTGAAATTGAAAGTTGAAAGATTTTTCGGTGAGGAAGGAGATCGGAATTTATATCTATCTGAATTACTAATTGGATTTACAACTGGATTTCCTATTAGATTTCGTATTGGATTTCAACTGGATTTCCCATTGAATTGCAAATTTATTTCCCACTAGACTGACACATGGAGTTTGGGTAACATTCCAACGGTAGATCTGGAGTTTGGGTAACTAACCAGAAATCGAATAAAAATTTGGCTAGATTTCGAATTGGACTTTCAATTGTATTTTCAAAATCCAGTTTGATCCAACTGCAAACACAGTCGAAATCTAGGTGAAAATCAACTGGATTTTATCACCAACAGATAATACCAAGCAATCATCGGCGCTAAAAGGTATACATTTTGTTTTGCAACATTTCCAGCCCAGATCCATTTTCTTCTATAAGTATACTCGAACGAACGAAGTATTTTCTTTTTCGTAATTTCAGTTAAATGTAAACAATAAATGTTCTCTCTTTTTCCTGCTTTCCCTTTAGTAACTGTGTCTCTCTTGCGTTCTCGTACCTTTCAGTATTCGCCAAAGAGAGCTTCGAAGAGGTATTTACCGTTTCAGCGGCCTCTTTCCGCTTTTTCTCTCGGTCGCGACATCTCAAGTGCCCGAAGAGTGCTATGATACCCTGGGGTTCCCTCGCCTCTTACCCGACAGCCAAGACGCAGGCAAATCACGGACATCGAAAGCACGTGGGAGACTGGAGCTCCGAGCAGGATGAGAAATTGCAGTTAGCCAAAGTGTAACTTCTTTAGGGGCCTCCTCCACAAGGCAGAGAGCGTAGTCTCGATAGCACACGTGGGAGTTTGCGCCTCTTGATCGGTTTTGGAGCGATTTATCACGGAGAAAAAACCGTGGCGAAACTACATTTTCATCAAGATAGCATAATCCATTCGAATACATTCCACAAGCAACTCGCGTTAAAATCTAAACCTAAAAAGTCATGTGACAAATTGCATCATTCAAAGTGTAGGATTAGATATTTGGAGGTTTATCAAATTTGGTGATTACATAAAAAGAGTTGGTATAATTGTGACAATTGGGGAATTACATTACTTTGCGTTCCACGAAACCTCTCTGGGTGTATCAAAGTGTTTTTCTTCCTTGCCATCTTGAGTGTTTCGCAAACAATTGGATTATCTATCTAGGATAACAGTAGCCTCGCTTGGGGATTATCTCCAAAAGACGACATTCGAAAAGATACTACCTGATGTAGCAAAATACAAAAAGTAACTGCGAATTTAAACTACCAAAATTGTACTATAGGGCTCCACCCTATATTATCGCGATGTTAGGCTTGAAAGAGGAGTAGGACTTATTTTTGTTCTTCAGCGAGATATGTCTATAATCAAAGGGAGATAGACAGTCTTATGTAAAGGACAATTGTTGTCATTCTATACTTTCCAGTTCCATCGTCCCTATATGCTCACTAATTTTATTTTCTTCCATATTTCTTGCCTCAACTCTCTTGACATTCTCTCTTCTCCACTTTGCAGACATCGCACGAGTATTAAAAATTATTAGTAAACGAAGTATTTCACAGACGAAGTAAATAAATAATAAATCAACGAATCGTGATAAGTACACGACGCCCGTAACGAATGCATAATTTGAAATTCGAAGTTAACTACGCGCCCTACGGCATCGTCATGCCGCGTCGGTCGACGTCGCAGAAAGTCGAGATATCGATCTCTTTTGGGGTTCCCCCTTTGTAAAAGCTCGACAGGGTCGTGACTATTTCACCCGTATAACGACGTTTCGTGTCTCCTCTGGCTCCGAGTTTCGGCTCACACCGCCCGTACCCCAGCTTGCACGAGGTCTGGGGATGTCCACGCGGAAATATTCATCGTGTTCCCGGAAATTGAAGAAGGAACGTCTGAATCGACTAATAACTTTGCCACGCGTCTCTACTTAAGGACAATGAAGAGGGCTTTTTCACAAAGCGTGGTTCGTATGTTTCGATGAGAATCGTAAAAGAGACTTCCATTTTTCCCATTCGATGGAACAAAAAAAAAAGAAACAATGTAGAATAGGACATTTTCATTATAAGGTCGTCTTATGCATCATGTATAGCATAAATGTGTAATTTTCCGTACTTGCCACGAATCAACGACACTTACGGAACAGATGGCAGGATGACCAGATTTTGGAACTTCACCAATCTCGTCGTCCTGATATAGGTGGAAAGTTTATGCTGTAAAACTGAAACGATGGACTGATACCAAGAGAAAAGGGGAGATTTTAAAGCATGTCCTACGGCTTGTACACAACAAAAAGTGTAAAGAAGATTTAAACTTCGCATCATAGACACATGATTTGTAAGGGGCTTTAGGATTATATGCTGTAAATGATGATCTGCTGCAGTAAATGTACTTGGTGTATATTCATCTGTAGGAGCATCTCGTTCCCTCATTCGATAAACAATTATTGTTCCTTCATTTAATCCGTACGGTTTTGTTTCTTTAATGCCACCACAACAATGAATGCCAGGCATCAGATTCTGAATTTTTTGGGTGAAGAATTAAAAACCGTTTTCATCTTACGTGCATTATTCAATAAAGAGTATGGTTGAGAGCAATTTAATTTTAATCTTTTCAGATCGTATAATTACGATCGAACTTCACTCGGTTAGTTCGTTTAATCACCAATTACACTTCGTTACCTCATCCTCCTGATCAATAAGTAGACATTTAACGCATACCGATGGCTTCGAACTTTTATTTTTCGATAGACGAAAATAAAAAAGAGGATTAACCTCTAGCAGAATGTATGAAGAAAAAAAAAATTATATCGAGCCCTTTTTGCGATAATACCTTGAGTAAAGATTTCCTTTGTTCTTCCTTTAACCTCGTTCGATCAAAATGTTAGAACCTAAGTATCAGACTATACTTTAGTAATGAAATGAAAATCTCGTTCTTTCCAAGAATTATTGCATAAATCGATGAGATAAGAATAAGCTTCCATAAAATCCCACCCACTCTACAGTCATTCCTCTAATCTAACCCACGCAGAAATTATATCATCCACAAATTAATCATTTTGTTTATTTGAGAATCGTGAAGAAATCGGAGTTTCGGCATGGTGCGAATCAAAACATTTGGTCAAGTATAAGAGTTAGTTGCGCCATTTCCATATTTATTTAAATATCGTTAAAGAACAGTTTCAATACGATAACTGCGATAAGCTTGGATTAATGTCAACCTGATCTAGATATAAAACTGATATAGATCTAACCACTGCTATCAGGAAGGATTGAGCACAAAAAACTCGTAAAGTAAATCTGACTAGGTGCACCGCAGATCTAGAAAGGTAAAAATGCCTATCAGAAATCACATACAGCTACTTCGAATGGTTTTAATTCAGGTGTGACTTTTTACTTTTCGACGACTCGAAACATTTTTCAATTCTTCTTACTTTTCTAGACGTCCGGTGGTCGAAATATTTAAGGTTATAATGTTGAACAATGTCCATTTTGACCAGATCCATTAATTTAGAATTGAAATGAAAAGAAATGATCTGAATGATTTTCGTGAATTATATTACCACTACATTATTCTGAGAAAACTGAACACCAAATTTGTCAATAATACAACAGTATTGTGATCAATTCTCAATAGAATCCATGCAGTTAAAGTAAAGTAGAGCAAAAATATTTAAGTGAAATGCAGCTGTAAGCTCGGGGAAGTTTATGGATTTTTCGGCCTCGTTCTACCAGCGTGGGTTCATTCTTCAAGGCAACCCTCCGCCCCTAATCTGAAAGGGAGCCGTTCGAACATATTTCCAGACGAAATTTATAGTTTGCAATCGGATTATGTTGCAATAAACTACCCTGCAATTTAAAAGATTTGTGGTCTTGTTGCAAATATATCATGTTTGGAACGTTTAAGCACTTCAATTTTTCCTTTTACAAAATTTGTGATCTACAAAAGTTAATAATTTTCGAAAACACACCAGCGGAATATCCTTCAACTCGGTATATAGGAGCATGTATCATTATTTTATTTGTCATTAAAGTCTTGTACCTTTTTTTAGGCTTCATTACTTCGATGAATCTCCGGATGCTCATCCATTTATTCTTAATTTCACAATCAAAGATTCTTTTCTGGGTAAATATTTTATAGATCCTAACCGAGGGAGAAAATTTGAGCCCTCTTACGATTGATCATGACAACAGGAAGAGACAGGACCAGTTGTAAAAAGTCTTGCACTTTCCGGCTTGATCAGGATTGATGCACCTAGTATAACAACAAGAATTAACCTTGTCATCTAAGAACTTACTTACAAATGTCAAACTTACTATACTCGTCCGTCTATTTCTCTTTCTTTTGTCGCAATCAATCGCTAGAAATCGTTAGATCATAAATCGTGAGTAATCTAAAATTAGGGTGATTTCTTCCTACTTTAAAATCTCGATCCAGCCAGCGATAAATCGAAATAGTCGACCTGGATTCAGCTTCTAGTCTATCCAAATCGATGGAGAATGCCCTACGTACACGTACAGATTTCTTTCCAATTTACGCGAATGGTCTTAAGTTTAATATTATAAAGAATGAATTATTTATCATCAAGCATACAAAGTGCAAACGTTGCATCATTAATCGATGACCTAGATGAGTATCCTCGACTACATAACGTCCTATGCTTGATGGTGCATTGGGAGATATTTCTAACCTAGATATTATCAGCATATGCAAGAACAAGCTCCAACACAACATTCCTTCTGATGGTACGATCATCAACTACGGGTAGATATTGATACGACTTTTAAAGGCAGAAAGACGTTGGAAGCATCGATAAAACATTGAAAGGTCAAAGCATTAGTTGCTTTAATATCTGGATTTGGGTATTCCCAATACTACGAAAAAGCCTGGTAACTAAATCACGTATGTACCTTCGCG
The DNA here is from genome assembly GCA_030522945.1 of Trichopria nigra. NCBI lineage: Eukaryota > Metazoa > Arthropoda > Insecta > Hymenoptera > Diapriidae > Trichopria > Trichopria nigra. Next base: position 17,982 of record JAPYZR010000521.1, on the reverse strand, counting down.
GCATTAGATTGTTCCAAATTAAAAATCCAACCATCCCATCCCAAAGCGTTCGGACGTTTTGCCGCTGCAAGGCGTAAAGTGAAAAAAAAAAGTTAATTTTCACCTTTTCAGCTTGCTTAACCTGCGGAAATGAGTCCCGAGGTGGTTCCTCGTCACACTGGCGAACATAGCGAGTGGAGATGGGGAATTCGCAGCGGCGGAAACGGCGACGGTAATTTCGGAATATCCAATTGACGCGTAACGCTCGAGCGAATCTGGCCCACCGCCTTCCCGAAAATTGTAGAGCGCAATCTCACGTTCCCCCTGGAGGAGTTGCGGAAAAAATTGCTTCGCGATTCGACGAAAGTTTTTTTTTTGTCTCGGGGATCGAATCGATTCGATTAGCGTAATCCATTCAGGCGACAAAAGTCCGGGCGAAAGTGAATTTCGGTGACGTTTAAATCTTAATTTACCTCGGTGCTTTCGTTATTTCATTTGCGTCCTTTTTAAAACAGCGATGATGTCTTGTACTCGGAAATCGTGACGATTCCACAATGTTTACACGAAGCATAGATCCATTCTGTTATCTTTACGTTCGCATTGTTATTAACGTCAATTTCATCATCCCAAACTAATCGATGTACCGAATTAGACAAATAAGTAGAGGACCTGCGCACTTTGACCAAACGATCTATTGGACCACTCTATACTAATTTTGTCCTGATGAATTCCAGAATCTGCCGAGGTTTCTCTCTCTTCTGGTATATTTTCTTTACTTCATAAATGTATTACTATAGATTCCTTCATCTCTTTTGAAGAGTATAAATGCGTCATTAGCAGATGTCCAAGTGTTATTTAATTCACTGCCCAATTGTACGCACAATGGACGCAAACATAAGTAGGTTTTCTAATGGACAAAAACTGGAGTTACATTGAACGTCCAATATACGTGTCAGTCTGTACGTCCATTATTCTTACACATCTGATGCGTCTAAATCAAGAACAGTCTTCTTCTTTCTGGTCTTGGTCTTAGCATGAATGTCCAATGAATGCCCATTGCTAATTGGACGTAGTAGCTGCAGTTTGTTTCGTGCTATCTGTTCAATAAACATATATATATCAGATCACTAATGTCCCATTTTAAAATCCTCCAGCCGTAGCACGAGACAATTTCATTGATGACGTCTGCTTTGAATCCCCAGCCCAGAAAGTGCATTCTCTGTAAGACAGCAGTGAGGAGAGAGGGTACGGAAGAGTAATAATCTTGAATAATCAGTATCCATAATGAGACTGGTCTACATTAAAAACCAAATAACAATAAAATCGATCGATTACATACAGGTTTAAATTGACACATTTCGTTACCAAATCGTAAAACGACAACCTTCTTCCCAATCCCAAAATTGAGAATCATTATTACTCTGTTCATTTATGGCCCTATTGAGATTCAGAAGCCAGCAGAATGAATCACATACACAAAAACACGATGAAAACCTCGAAACTTTTTTCGGTTCTTCGAAGCGATAGAATTATCATTCTAGTTATCATGCGGTAAAAAACTAAATATGGAGTTAATAGTTTCTCGAAAGAGCCTGCATTACACGCATAATAAGGCGAAACTAAAACTGACCGATTTATCTTGGAATTTTTAACGACAGTACAGTGAGCAATATATTGCACGCGTCGAATTAATTTCGATAATAAATTATAAAATCACATTTAAATGAACGTAACACCTTGGGAAAAGCGTTCGTTAGGGCTAAAGGTCGCCTTCAGCCGGTCGATGCTGCAAGCAAGCGTAGAAGTTCGCTTTTATTCCCTAGGGATCAAAAGTTCACTTCCTACAACAGCGTCTATCTCCATGCGGTCGTAGAGAATCGTGAATCCCAATCGTTACAAAACTCATCATATGCACGGGAAGTCTGAAGACCCGAAGCATGACAACATGTTTTCATCGTGCGTCTTTGTCTCTTGGCCAGTTATATCGAAATCGTCACTGTTATTGCAAAATGTCCTGTTTTTCCTCCTTAGCGCGCATACCCTGTCGGAATAAAACTAAACGGATTATATTTTACACAAATATTCGAGAATAACTGATCGCTAAACTCGCTGTGATATCGCTTATCTCTCTTCTCCGTTAAATCGTACGACAATATATCGTATTCTAGAATAACTTTGAGGGTGGGGGGGCGAATGAAAAATTTACGTTTCGAGGTTAAGTTTTTACGCGGGTTTAGGAGCACGCACGTGTTTTCCATAAGTGTTTTCAAAGCTTGCGACGACGGATTCAGTGTCCTCCAAACGGAAGCATGAGTAGTGGCGCAATGGTAAAAAAGTAAAAAATATTTAAATAAAAAAAAAAATATTTAAAATTTTAAAATTAGGAAAAAAAAAAAAAAAAAAAAAAAAAAAAAAAAAAAAAAAAAAAAAAAAAAAAAAAAAAAAAAAAAAAAAAAAAAAAAAAAAAAACTGGATGTTAGGAACGTTCCCAAGAATTGTTCGTAATATACGACGATTGCATCATGACTAGAGGTCACGGTATAATATTTTTAAAAACTACAGCCAAAGTCACATGAAATATACAACAGTGCGACACCATTATTTTGCAAATCCTGTAAAATCATACACGAAAAATCCGTCGGTGGCTCCAAAAAGCGTGATTCATTGACGAGATATTTCTCCTCGTACGCTGGCGGAGACAAAGGCCAGCAGATGGACTTTTTTCAATTATTCCCGGCGAAATTTCAAAATTTCCCCCAAAAAATGAAGGGAAAAAACTCTAAAAGGTACAGATAAAATAGACAATGTCATTGGTAACCGTGGGGAGGAAAGGCACGGCTCTTTTCCCCGTAAATTCGCGTATTTTCCAAGTACATAATCGAAGCGTAGTAGGTTCGTTCGTGCAACGGCTCTCCGACTCGCAGCTAAATATATCTCTCTCTAGAGCTCCTCAAGGTCAGAAGACTCGACCGCGCGTTCCGATTGGTCGACGATAAAGCCGAGCTCTTCGAGGTTTACGTTCACGCTCCTCGCTTCGCCGCGGCTCTGCGCGACTTCGTGCCGTCCTCTTACTCAGCGTCGACCTAACCTCACCTCTCCTTTCCTCTCTTTCCCAACCCAACCTCTTTCCATCACTCTATCCTCTGTCTACCTCTCTCTCACTCTTGCCGCATGCCCCGAGAGCGCTGCGGGCTTTGCCACCTGGCGACTGCTATTCAGACGAGTTTTCTGTACGTTTGACAAATTCTTATATAAATCTTTTTACGCCACGATTATAATTGTCCCAGTGTCATTTTCGTTTTTCTTTCTTTTTATTTTCGTTAACGGAAAACTCTACCTCGCCATCGAGACAAATGCCGAAAATTCTTGGACCGGAACAAAGGACAACAAAAAAACAAGATTTCAGGATAGCACTCAATTTAAAGGCCCTTATTCGTCGGCATTGTCACGTGACGTATATGAAACGCGGGAAAATAGCTTCAAATAGCCGCACTTAAACGTTTCTTTACATCGCAATACTCGCGTGCTTATATATCTCGAAACTAAAAGCACCTCGCCGTTGCTCAAGTATAAATATTGAATATACTTAGACCATCGTATATCGCGTGTTGACGTATCTTAGCGATTTATTTTTTCATTGGTCATATACTGTGATGAATATCACGAAAGATCTATGTATAGTTGTTGCAAATAGACCCTACGACATTAAATGCGCCTTTACGTTACGCAAATTCGTGAAAAGGATGTTGAAACGTAGATACCAAACAACAACAAAAAAAAAAAAAACGACACGATGCCAAGATATTCGAGCATTCCGCAATTTCAACATCCGATTGGTTCCGCGCATCAGAAGTTGACACCAACTTGAAAAAGCCCCGTTATTTTGAAAGCGCATATTTTCTCAAAATCAAAGCTATATATATGTCGGTGCTTGAGGATTTATCAGAAAAGAGTGCCCTTCATCAATTGGTGTAATGAATTTGCGGGAATTTTTATTGCGCAAAACGATAAAGACGACTTTATTGCTCGCTTATCGCTAATTTGAGGTTATGTGCGCTTAATTCTGAATCACGGCGATGTATAAACGATGTTTTTTATATAATTGCACATTCGGTTCTCCGGCCGAGTCTCTCGAATTCTTTTATCGGATCACCGCGGGTCCAGCGTTCGAAACGAGTTCCACTGGATATGCGGACCCACGTGTGACCTTACCTAACTTTTTATGAAACGTCCTGGTTTGCGAGTCTAGTATCAAAGGCGTTGGAATACGAGATTCATTGCAGAATATTCATATAGGATAAATTCACAAGTATTAGGATAGGATTATGCAAAGATCTTCAATGAAGCGTTTCTTGAACAATGCATTATATTGGGATAAATGTGAAAGGTCATCTGACGATTGATTTCCTGCATTGAGAAAAATGTTTTCAAACCAGTTACAGCATGCGTATTGCCATTTGAAACTCTTATTTTCCTTAAGACGAATATTTTAACACCTACAATTTTGTACATTTATGGTTACGTCATTATGGTTTTTTAGTCACAAGACTGCAAAGGAAGTATTTTTTATTTTTCAATTTTGTACATTATACTGATAAACATGTTTATTCTTTCAGCAGTTGTTTATTAATTGCTGACTAAAGTTTGAGTAAACGGGTTTTAAGGCATTTCTGAAATAATAGTTTATATTGACGATTAATAAAGTATGTTATGGTACATCATATTAAACAATGGTACTTTGTTGAACGTGCAGTCTATAACCTCTAAAGTCTATGGCGCCGTAACTTTTTCGTAGTTCAAAATTGTTCCGTCGCGTCGTGTCGCTCACTTTTCGATGTTTGTTATTTACATAATTTTCGTTCTTAGTGTCAATTCAAAACAAAAACAAATCTACAATTTACGCTTCGAATGTCCGGTCTTAGGTCGTGCGTTGTTTATAACCTGTTCTTGCAGAGGTAATGCAGTGTGGTGGCAGGTTGTAAAGGTTGTAAACAATGCAATATCCCAAACACACAATGCACAAGTTTGATGTTTGTATTCTAAAATGCAAAAACAAATTCGTCGGGCCTTAATCTGCAAATGTATGTGACGTTGAAAAACTGACCGAGTCGCAACTTGTTTACATATTCGATTACACATTAAATTATAAACGGTATGAAAGTGTCGGTCCCCCAAACTGGTGGCGCTGATAGTATGCATACAGCCTTATGTTACCAACGAAGCTGTATTCACGGAGTTAATATAATTTGTTCAGAAAATAAGAATTCTAATAGCGAGTAAAGGGTACCCTCAGTGCAGGGTATAATAAAGAATATATAGCAAGTTAGGGGTTGCGCAATAGATTAGAATTTCGGCCATTCGCGTTTAACCACCTATCGTTTAAAAAGTTTTGTGGTCTTTCAAAATCACCTTTCAAAAGACAATAAAGAATAAAACATTTCAAATCTTTCGGTATAGGAATACCGAATAGGTATTCTAGGTATAGGGATCTAAACTCTCACCAGAAAAGGTGGCTGAAGGCGATTGGTCGAATGTTCTTTGCCTTCCATCAACGTGCCTCTTGCAATACCTTCTTGATTATAACATGCCCTCAGTGTAATTGTATTCGAAAAATACTTAATTAAATTCATTCTTATTGCATGCAATAGGTTAGTTTAGTCCTTTAAGCAATTCGTCGTATACATAATATTATTCATGCGTAAAACAAGCAATGTGACACGTAAAGTGACGTACACACTTGGTCACATTTTAACTTCTGATACAACGATATTTTAATAAATTAGAAGAAAGCCATCATCATAATAAATTAGTGATTTATTCAACTAGACCGTACGGACCGTACCCACAAGAAATCCCCCCCCCCCCCCCTCCCCAATTATAATTAGAAAAGCAAGACCAAAAGCGGCCCAGAAAACACGACAAAAAACATGACGGTATAGTAGTGCATTGTTATGAATACAGTGATTATCCGCAAGTCCATTAAAATGTCCGAAAGCGCGACTCTATACGTATAAAAGTAAACATTGCGCAATCGGGTAAGCGGCACCATTCGGCATCCAATCGCGCAAAGTCGTGAAAATCCGTGGGCCGTGACTTGCCGGGAGATTCGAGATCTATAAACGACCGCGTGCTCACATTTCTGCCGGAATGTCGTGTGTAGTATGTCGTGTACATGTGCGTTTACGCAGCCAAACGCAATTGGACATTCCGGTCGTAGCCTTTACGAACCCCCAAGTAGTCGTCGTAGACGCGGCGTTAAGAGCGCACATTCGTCGAGTTCACTCCGAGAAGGACACGCTTAAAATCCACATCCTTAGCATTTTTCCAATTTCCTATATCGACTTGTTGTTCAGTCACGAAGTTGTTTACGTGTCGTTGTGTAATGTAGCGTGTATCGCTGGACGTTGTCCTGTTTGTTATATAAAAGTATTTCGGAATATCGGTCCGAATCCACCCGCGAAAGATGTGAGAACCAATCTGTATCCATTTGTTTGCTCCTCGAAAAGTTTTACTCCTATGGTCGATATTCTTAGAACTTTTCATTTGGATTGAAAACCATTTAAAATTAGCCTCAATTCTCCTACAGTACCATGCAATCATACCATTAAAACGGCATACTATAAATTGTAGCGGACAATGTCAACATAAGTAGGAAACGTCAGTATACAATGAATGGTATACATATAAGGTTTGAAATGTACGGTCGCTTATCCTTAACCTCGTTAACCATCGCACAGCGCCATTTTTTACACGAATTTACATATTCTGATAATGAAGTAAAATGTGCTGAACTAAGGCAGGCAAAGGAAGCACGGAATTGCAAAAAATGCGCATGGTCGATCCTCCGAAGAATTCCTCCAAAAGTGTCACAAGGAATGTCTCTGACAGCGCCCGTTCAGGATCCCCACTATTCAATGCATAGATAAACGACCACTGAATGAAATGGAAGAGTAGAGAAAGTACCCGGTAGGACTCCTCCTCCCTGACTTCTGCCCAACATTGTGACGTAATCCAGATAAGAACAATGGAACCTAACAATAGTACGGCAGTCCTCTTGTAGCTGCAGGACTCGAGAGATGTAATGAAAATAAAGCGACATGACGTCATCCTTACATTTAACTTAAATACAAAATCAAAGGCAAAAATTAAAGTTGAACATCATTCGTGAGAAACTTTTTCCCCTCCATGGTGTAGACCTTTTCGTATGAATGAATCGATTTGAATCTGTGCCATTAAAATAATAATGATAATGACGGAATAATCGCGGAGCCAGCCAACAATTTTAAAGTAAATCGTTGCGATACACACGGGCGCATTGGCCTAGCCCCTCCAGGAGCCTCTAATTGCTCGACGGCACTCGGCAGCAACAGGTCACACTCTTCGTGTCATGTGGTTTAGCACGTTTAGCCGGAAGTGTATACGAACGTGAAGTGTATCGCGAACTTCTATATTGTAACAGTGGGGCTACCGCGCCGCCACGTGCGCGCTGCAGCGGACGTCTCAAATTCGCGAAACAGCGACGTCGTGCATTTTATCGCGCGTGTTCGATTACGGAGATATCCGCTTGAAAAGGACGTGCATAAGAATTGTCATAAAAATTACGCGAATTGAGTAACTTATATTTTAACGTACATTCGGTTTGTCGCCTAAAAGGTATCGGTCGATTCGAATTCGAATGGGTTCTTTCCGTTAAAAAATGAAAGCTGACGAGAGAGGGTCGCTCGAACGGCTTGAAAGACGAATGAAAATGTAACGTTTCAGTTTCACACCTTCATTTGATATATGATCTCGGATATAACATTCGAGGTACCTTCCAAAATACAACGTTCCATTGCTCTGTATATTGTAGGAAGTATATAACAAATGATCAAACTTAGGTGGTTCCTAAAGGCGCGTTGCCATGCAACGATCAATTTTACCGACCAAAAAGGGATGCAGCAACACAGAACTCCTCTCATGATACACAATTTGTAGCAAAGACCATCTCCAACGTAATTTTACTTCACTTCGAGTTTTGACATATTGCACCAAAATGGCTGCCTCGCACTCCTTCACATTGTAGTGAATTAAACCCAAATCGAGCATGCCTGCCGTTTCGAATTTTGACCAATCGCACCCAATCCGCTACTTTGTCTACATGGACGCACAGCTGAACTTGTGGCCTGGAGTTCGCATGGTGCGAAATTCACACGACCAAGTCAACGTATCGCCAATCACGAAACAGATTGGATCCAGTACGTTGTAATTTTCCCATCGATCAACGCCATGATTGGCGACACGCTATGTGTGTGAAATCCGCCGAATGTGAATCCAGGAATGGCGATTTAACGGCCCGTAGGCAAAAAAAGAAAGTTGGACCATCCATGTTTGGGCGAAATTCGAAACGCCGGGCGTATGGTGCACCGCGCGTTATCCGCACCCCTCATGAAGGAGCCGTGATTGGTCATGGCTCCGTAAAATAGAGACAATCGCGATGCGATCAATCAGGATCTTCGATCTATACCTAGTCTTTAGTGAGGTATGTGCAGTCATTGCAGTGGGGGAAAATCATTAAAGGGATTATTAGTATGTCATATAAAAAAAGATTAGACGTAGTGGATCCTGCAGAAGACGAACTTGTAGCAAAGCATACATTAGTTATTATAATATCGAAGAAAAACGAATGGCGTTAAAAAGTCGTAAAACTTTGTAAGCGCATGGTCTTCTTTCAGCGAATCCTTAAATGTGTAGCTTCTATTTATACGAGAGTGAGCTCGCGGATGTGTAGCACGTGTTATAATTAGCGAAACGTGTCGAGTGTAAAAATGCTCAAGTGTCATGCGCGCCTTTCATTTTGTTTTCGGTGCAATTGGTTGTTTTTGTCACTTCGAGACGTTCGGAATTTACCGATGAAATATCGCGACCGGTACGATCCATTCCCGTTGATGAGGAGGATCCAGCCTGACATTTTAGAATTTCGGAATTCTTCAGAAGTAAGTCGTTGTACGAAAGAAAAATAAACATTGAGAAAGAGTTTTGTTCGTGCTCGCAAACATCGAGTCCGTCTAGTTTAGGTCTTTTGGAAAAATCGATTGTTTCACCCAACAAGGTGCACGTGTAGCCCCTTGTCGTCAGTGGTCGGCAACCCTGAATTGCGATACATCTGTTCGTTTAGGTTGAACGTAGGCTGCCTTATGTTCACCTTTTTCCCTCTCACATGTCGCGTATACGCTTCGAAAACAACAACCAGAATCGTGTAACCGAGAAATAATTGTTTCCTTTTTATTTCACTTGTCAATGCTGCCATTGTTGTTGCACCACGACGTGTGAGATTAGTTCGCGCATACATCTATATCGCTGTTGTTTGTCCTGTTTACTTATCCAAATTTATCGGCGAATTCGTGGGAGTTGATTCAGAATCTGACGTTTCGTAAACAGTGTACATAGTTTACTTCCGTCGGAACTTTCTTAAGCTATAATATATAGTTTAAAGTTTGTTGATACTTACCTTAAAGCGTGTATACAGGGGAACGAGATAAAATGAAGCAATTTAAACTTATTGTTGAACGTCCATGCGAAAGAGACGTATATATGTATTCGGGGGGAAAAAAGGAACACATTAAAACGAAAAGTTCTGGAATACGGGTGTCCAAAATACCAGTGTATAGAGTCGGTATAAACGTCAGCGTTATCTTCGTCGCTGCACGCTCGAATCGCGCCGAGCCATGGGAGCGAGAGCGAACGGACAAGCGAGCGAGGGAGAGAGCGAGGAAAAAGCAGAGAGAGAAAGAGCTTTTTCCAGTGAGGCGTTCGGAGGTTAGGACGAGGGTATTTCTGCCGAAGCGCTTGGCTGGCTCGACTCATATAAAAGCAGGCGCGGCACACGGCAGGCAGCAGCGTGGCAAGCAACGGCGACGAGGGTCTGGCAACCCTGGGCGGTGTTCGGGGTTCGGCAGCTCTCAGCCCGCAGTATACATAAGTACATATAGCGAGAGAGCGGGGTTGAATTTCAAGCGAAGGGGCCTCTCCTCTGGCTTTGTATATAGGGGGCACGAGGGCTTCGACAGTGCCTCGAAACGTAACGGTACTCCGGTGCGGCACTGTGGGTTTTACTTGCTTACAGCCTGCTGGTAATACTTGACTGTCTGCGCGATACGGTCGCGTCACGAGAAAACACACTTTTATACAGCCGAAACTATGACTACCGTTACCAACCGTCCCACAGAACTCGATGTCGAAATTTATACCAGTCCAAGGGCCATTTATACGACGCAGCCGCCTTTCAACGTAACTTTCCCCCACGACAATTCCGTCAATTAATGAATATAATATAGGGTAATGAATTCTGAACATTCGGGAGATTATTCGTTTAAAATTTAATGAATCGTTTTACGAAGCTTGACGATGAACTCTCGGTTTATCGGCGCAACGAGAGATGAATGCACACCAATAAAGACCCTACTGGATCTGGCCAATTCCCTCTTGAGGCGGTGGCCGAAACCATGGACTCCTTAACAACGACAGTTTAAAGGATCACGCGAATATGTTTTAAGGTCTTAAGGACTGAACCGCCGACTGAACCAAAGAGAAACTGAACACTTTTGACTTTGAATTTCTCGCGGCTTGAATTGAAAGTAAACAATCAATGTGATAAACAGGAATTCTCCGTTACTCACGAATGCTCGTTTATAAATTTATAATCGGTAGCTTCGTTCATAAAACATTCCGATTTTGTATAGATCGGAAGGTTTATCAGTCATTTTTACCATCCTTCAGGTTTCGGTAGAATTTTCAGATTCTTGCGACATACTGTACACGATGTCCCAAAACTGACGGATCGCATTGGACATGACATTTCGTACTGACAGGACGCCCTGCTGAGGGAAAACAAAAGAAAGTTCGGAAATGGAGTGTTTTCCAAACTTAGGCTCTTTGATTGTGACACTCATCTCACTGTATAGTCACTGCATCGACTGGTCGAATCATCCGTTAAACAAAAAAATGTGCCGATAGGAGTAGAGGGCCCAAAATTGGTAATTTTCGCCCGGATATAAATCGAAGAGAGAGATTTGACATTTCCACCTATCGACATCGACTCTCGATCTCGAAAGGATGACGTAATTTAAAATGTATAGTCATCTACTAGGTTTAAGAAATGTTTCTGCAAGTTTTCAGGATAATATGTATAATACGATATATACACGCAAGAAAGATTGGGAATTTTCTTTTCGTGATTGTCAATAAAGAAAAATGCCGATGTCGTGATGCGTCACGAAATCGTCACGTACTTTACGATCGCCGGCAAAAATTCCTTACGACTATAATGCACAAAGTCGTAATCTTGGACATTACTTTGCGGGACTTTGGGAAAAAGTTTTCAAAGTACGAAACGAGCATTATTTTGGACGAGACCGAAAAAAAGGTAGCTTTTTGTGGCTCGATCGTATACTGTAGGTATATCCTAACGAAAGGCAACGAGTGAGAGGCGGACAAGCAGAGTGGAAAGTCGGGGGCCTCCTTCTACCACGTCCGCTTCTCGTTTCCGCCGTAAACTTTTACATAGGGCTCCGCACAAAACCGGTCATTTTTCAACCCCGCCGGGCGACGCCATTGTTCGCTTCGAAAGATCATCTGAAAAAGACGCCCATGGATTTCGTGAACGAGCGCCGACGAAATGCGATGGAAAATAGTCCTCTTTTGTCGAGTTTTACGAATTCAGTTGTCAGTATATAGAATATTTCAGTTTTGCCGGTTGGTAATCGTGCCGTTCATTGTTCATGGCCGTTCGGTTATAACGAACGTAACCTCGAAAAGTGAGATTTTGTTGATTTTAAAGTTATAGGTTTTATTTAATTACATTTGAAGGATGTGCAAAATACATTTGAATGTTTGTTGTACGAGTACCGCGCATATATATAAATACTTTTAAATATACATATATATGTGTTATTTTTTCTAAATATGTACTTATTTCTTGTATCTAACATAATTATCTTCAACGTCTTACATCTTACATGAAAGAATGTTTCTTCTATAATTCACAAAAATGCACGTGTACCTAACATGTCAACACATCTTTTGCCAGAGAATGGAATATTCGAATAAGTACCTGGAGATTACCTGACCCAAAACGTGAAATATACAAAACTTCTTTTGTATTAAGGAAGTATGGAAGAGGTTATGTTGGTACATGACGTATATATCTATATGTTAGGGAACAATTGTATATATACTTTCGAAGAACGTAAAGGTTATGTTGACATTGCGTAGTAGACGAGTTTCCGCGAGGACTCTCCGCGGATTGGTTATAGCCCCATATTATTTTTCTACTCGTCACCGCCACTGACAGTGCGAGTAAGAGAAAACGATAGTATACATGTCTTCTGAAGGTTAAAATATAGGAGTGTAAAAAATTAAAACAAGGGGTGTAATTAAAAGTAAGGGGGCTTAAAATAAGGTGAGGAAAAACAAGAGCAAAATCCATTACTATTGTTACGCGAATTGGACGAAAAAATGTTTTCCGTGCAATTATAACATATATAATAATCACGATCTACACATTAAAGATAAAAAATCGAAAATGTCCATCCTTTTTCCGCGTGCACGCTGTAGAATACAATGCGAAATTTATATTCACGAGAAAACACGTGTTAGGTTGTTGCGGGTAACATGGCACGTACGGCGGCAATATTATTGTCCGAACTCGATCGAGCACGTGGTCGGAGTGCAGAATTTATTTTCTTTGCCCTGTCAGGAAAATACCTCTTCGAAGGATGGCACTCGCTTCTTTTTATTCTTTCTTCTCGAGCGGGAATATCGCAGACGCGCCATGACGTATAAATATTACGAGTTTGCGAAATCGATTTTGTGCTCTGTTTAATTTTTTTAATAGTTTTTAGGAAGATTTTTGTTCTATGTTGATGTAATTGGGACACGGAAGGTTTCGTGATCGCCGATTAGGAATCAGATTATTGAAGTAGGAACGAAAACTTATCAGTGACCTTGAAAAGGGTCACCGAAGGCGCGGACTATGTAGAGATTGAAAAGACTGACAATGCTAGTTTTTACGAGTGTCCTCTATAATAAATAATGAACGTTTACGATACATTCAAATTCTTCAGAGAATTTGAGATGAACAACTATGTCTCTGGAGATAATTGAATTATATAACGATGACCTTGACCTGGACCATTGGTTTAAAGCCTTCGATCTGCGTCCCCTTTGTTTTATGGAATTCGGCATCTTTCAAGTTGTATTTTAAGATTTGCTGAATTTTATCTAATTAGAAAACACTTTGCACATATTTATATGCGAATGAAATTTCCAATAAACTGGACATTTTTGGGACACCCTGTACAATGATTAATTGGGTCATTAGTGTATATATGTGCACTCGCACGCATTTATATCAGCAAGATCCGAAATCACAGTATAAGCATTACGACGTCTATACCTATATACATATACTTGAACGATTCGATTGTACAAAGTCGAAAGCTTGTTTTATTTATTTGCAATAAAAAAAAAAAGAAAAAAATATTTAAATATACAATACGCTCGACGTATACATTACCACATCGACTATTCGCTGGCGTTGACAGCGATTTCGACCAACGAGTAAAAACACGAAACTCAGAGTTCATCCGGGTCTCTGTTTCCGCTCATTTATGTGCTGTACATATAGATAATGCCTCGTCCGAAACAGATTTTTTTTCATATTACTTTTTCGAGCGTGACCATTCGTCGTCGGTCTGTTCTCCCTATGGTTGCCCAATTTTTATATAAAAGTCGGATAAAAAAGTTATTATAATGTCGGAAATTTTAAGTTTGTTTGAAATGTCTGATGTTTTTTTTTTTAAATGCTTATTTGACTGCAAACTCCTTTCACGAATGTAATTGATTCAAGTTTACACAAACATTTTATAAATCGATAAATTAGTTCAATCAATACTCGAACATGAATAATATCAATATACAGGGTGATCCAAAAGTCCCGGTACGGCGAAGTATCTCGGCGGTATTGTATTTTCGGGGAAAATGTTACATACGAAAATTGTAGGATTTTTCCCTGTCTCTTTAATGGTACCATTGAATTTGACCCTGAGCATGACCTGGAAGGTTATTCCAAGGTCGACGTTATTTCTTTGAATTGGGAACCCCTATTTTTAAGACCGACAATCAATTGAGCGGGAAATTTTATTACGTCAGAAACGATAGTTTTTTATCTGTAAGAATATGACCTTCAGAAAATTAAATAAAGGTTGCAAGGTTAAATAATAGGGGTTTTCCTTTAAAAAAAAGTACCCTAACCTTCAGGTAACCTTGAAAGTTAACTTCAAGGTCATGATGCTCAAGGTCGTTGGCACCCAAACCTGACATTTTAATCGCCCATAAATACCGAAAAGTTCAAAGAAAACTGCTTCAGGGCGGTTTTCTAACGTTTGACCTTTATTCGACCTTCTGAAGGTCGCACATTCTTTAAAAAACTATGGTTTCGGACGTAAGATTTCCCGATCTTTTCGAATGCTTCACAAAAAATAGGGGTTCCGATTTAATAAAATAATCTTGACCTTGGAATAACCTTCAACGTTATGCTCGAGGTTAAGTTCAATGGTATCGTTAAATAGCAAGGGGAAAATCCGTAAACTTTCGTACGTATTTTACCGTACCGGTACTTTTAGATCACCCTGTATAATTGATGTTTGGTTGGTTATCTTATTTTTGTTGTTGGCCATCTACATGGATTGTATTATTTTCCGCCCGAGACGGCGGTAATAAATTCGACCTTGCTACCTTACGGTTATTTTAATATAACGATATTCGCACGAAAATGCCAATAATATATATTAAAATGAAATTATACGAGCATACGCTATTATCAAAGTACAAACGGAAATATCTGAATTTTGAATGAGAGCATATTCTGCATTACTTTTGTAATTTTACGAGCAACTTCAATAACGCAAAAATAAAAAATAAAAAAAAAACGTGAAACGCAAACATTCTTCGTTCGCAAACAATTCCTGACCCAGAAATTAGAAATGCTCGGGATTCCTGGGCATAAAATGGAGAAACGACGAGCGCTGCGGGTAACAATTTCGCTTTAACTTTAACATTTGCGATAAACTCAAAATATAACCTAGATATTATATATATATTTCCGAAGATGAAAATATGCCTGAAACTGTATAATAGTCTTGGCAAGCAAAAATAAAAAAAAAGCTACAGGTATCAATTAAATCATTAATATATATTATCGTTCCAATCCCAAATAGCTCAAGTACGTCCAAAATACGTCCACGATGGAAGTAACTCATGACCATAGTTCGTCCACAATTTGTACGGGTTTAAGTCCCTGGTATGTCCATATTACGCGTACAATGGACGAAATAGGGAATTTAAATGGATTAAAGAAGGATCGTATGGGCGAACATTGGACGTCCAGCACACATGCACAAGTACATCCAATGTATATCCAAAGTGCATCCCTGGGGATGTAGCATAACAGTCCATAGGACGTCCACAATTGGTACCATATTATGTCCTTGGTATGTCCCTGGTATGTCCATATTACGTCCATAATGGACGATAGTAGAATAAAAGAAGGTTTGTATGGATGAACATTGGATGTCCAAGATTTATACCAGTACCTTTTTATTTCTTTCTCCTTACTATTTGCACTCTCTTCTCTTTTCTGTCTTGTCTCTCTACTCTCTTTGTCTTCCACGCCTCCACTATCGATATTGTACTTGATATACGCCTTACAGTCGGTCTACCTCTGCCCCTTCTGATATATTCTCATCCTACCCCTATCTCTGATATAGGCATCGATTATGTCGATATTCCTTCGATAGTCGCTTTTCCCTCACTTTGTTGCCCCTCTCCAAACAGCCACTGCCTCGTTCTTTATTCTGGCCTGCCCGCTATATCATTCGTCGGACTCACTCTCTCGATTAAATTAAGACTTTAAATACTTTCGTTCTCTATTTAGTTGCCGTTTTTCCTCTTTTATTAATTTAAGTTCAGTGATCTGAAGTTCAATCACGGTATTGTTTTTGCCTGTTTCTTGTTGTTTCACAATACAGTCACCTGCTGCTAAACACCGCCTTTTCTTCTTTTAAATGATTGTTATCAATAAAATTTAAATGCTGATCGTTTATGCAAAAACTCATCTCACTGTTAGCGCGTTTCACGCTAAGCAAAACACTTAATACCTTGCGTACACTGGGTATTGATCGTAAAAGTCCCTATCTCAAAACGCAAAATTCATGGCATACATTTCAATCGAATTGAATGTATTTTTAACGAAATTAGAAACCGAAGTGGTGCACAAACGGTCGTTTTTACCCGTTGCGATCCTAGTTCCATTCAACACACTTCTATAGTATTTAGTCACTATTTCGATGGTTGAAAAGTGCACGATTAATGAAAAAGTTCATGTTGGTACCCTCTTTTCACTAACTAGAACCATATTATTAATTTCACACACTTTTTACATATTTATTTCAATCGTTATCATTAATTGTGCAATGATTCGAGGCATTTCACATATGAAATATTACACGTGCTCACGATGGTGGCGTAAATCGCATACGAATTTTGGGCATTTCCGACTCAGTTTGTTGTAAGATAGGAGCCAAAAAAAGGCTCCATGCAGAAGGGGGCGAAGCATCGCAGGCACTAACGTTTCACAGTGCCGAAAGGCTGGTATCAGCTGTTATCGGCTATATCCATATTATAGAGATCTGTGGTAGAGCTCCGCAAACACGTGCGCGCTGCTCCACATTCAAATCAGAATGAATCAGAAACAAGGGAGAAAATTACAAACGATAGTAAGATAGAGGTGTGGAAATGAAACGTGTGTACTGGCTGAGGGAGGAAGAGAAAATTTGTAGAGTTTGTGTGTGGAAAAGGAATAGAATATTTAAGGCATGTAAGGCAAGGTGTGAGCGAATAGGACCGAGTGAAATAAGAACGGATGTGTTGAATGAAGATGGAAGTGGATGGGAGTGGATGATGGGAGTTGAAAATAAGTGAGAAGAGAGAGAATTGAAACATAATGTAACGTAATGAAATGATATATATAGTTTGAAATGTAACATGTAATAATGTAAGAAGTCATGTATAATCACTAAATAGTAGATGCATTAAAATCGTCGTTCTTTATTTTTATATACTTATATTGCACGTATATATATGTATTGATATACACACAAAATAAAAATGAATTGTTAATAATTATTAATTAATAATAATAATAACAATATATTATTGTTATTACTAACCTAACCCAACGTAGACCAAACCGTTAGTATTAATTTATTCTAAACTTTGTTGATGGCCATTACAGTTTATGCCATTACAGTCAATAGACAATGTCTATAATTTATTTTGACTCATACATGATGATGCCCGTGAGGAGGACCTACAAGTAGTCGAAACTTTGGGCTTGTAAGAAAAGTTTGACATTTATGTCATGCTTTATATAGATATAGATAAGATCAATGTAATGAACTGTAATGGCCATCAACAAAGTTTGGAATAAATTAAGAATGGTTTGCTCACGGAAGTATCTGCATGCTATTTATATATATATAGTTCAACATACACATATATACACTTTACTTTGATGCTAGGTAATGTCTATATCTTATACTTTAATTAAGATAATAATTTTCTTCTTATATGAACCGTTAGTATTAATTTATTTCAAACTTTGTTTATGGCCATTACAGTTCATTACATTAATCTTATCTATATTAAGTATGACATAAATGTCAAACTTTTGTAGTCTACAATGTATCTCGACTCATATACATGATGCCCCTAATGAGGACCTACAAAAAGTCGAAACGTTGGGCTTGTAAGAAAAGTTTGACATATATGTCATATACTCCCGGGAAAAAATGGATTAGATATAATTAGATCTGGATCAGATATAATTATATCTGAATCATGTATGATTATATCTGGATCATATATGATTATATCTGGATCATATATGTTCCAGGTATAACGATATAT
>JAPYZR010000520.1:0-44037 GCA_030522945.1 Trichopria nigra | reverse complement strand
AATTTCGTTGCGTGGTACTAAATTAGCCTTAAATTAGCCCTAAATTCTGGCATAGTTTTTTTTCGATTTGGACGAAGTGGTACTTCCAGCTTTACGTACATCCCGGGATGGCCTGAGTATAGTTTCTCGGGAGCTCCTCAGAGGTAAGAAAAAACGGACATTTGGACGTCCTCAGGAGCTCCTCAGGACATCACGGGACGGATTGTGTTGTGTGGGACGTAGACGGAAAATTCTTTTCTATCGCAAAGAATATGAAAAAGTATCTTTCATCGTACAATGATTGAGATTTAAAAATCGTGATTGAGATCTAAAAAACCGTGGATGACTAAAATGTATTTGTTCTTTATTTGATGAAAGTTTTGTTATTTATATCTTATTTATATTATGTTGCATAAAGAAATGTTAATGTATACCATGTTTCAATAAAGTAAACGTAATTAACCCAGGAATACTATATCCATGAGCGACAGAACTATGAAGGAGAGGGTATTAATTTGTAAGATTTATATTGTATTTATAATATTTTTATTGTATGTTTTTATAATATGACATTTATAATATGTTATTCTTGTTTACAATATCATACAAAAAACTGAAACGAGTATTTATCATTTGCGTTCCATCTTGCCGAGAAACAATCTAGGTCGTTTTAATGATTTTTATTTTCATGTTCAGTCTAATACATAAACATAAGCCACATTCATACCTAGTATACACACTCATAATGAGCAATATTCATCTTACAAATACAATAATTTTGACGCTTCATGAATCACACACACTATTCCGCAATTTGTAGTTACAATTTATAAAAACTATGCTAATCTAAAATAATTTTCGCGTCAAAAGCATCAAATTCATTAATTCGGATGTTCTTTCTGAAAACCTCACTTTCACTTCTATTCTATAAGATCAATATACGAAAAGACAAGATCGATGCTAATTTGGTTAACTGTTTTGGTACGTTCACTTTTTGTACACGTTCAACTTATTATTCGCACTAAATACCTGGTCTGAAAAGTGTGACCTTTGTTGCATTGTTTTTGATGTGGTCGAATCTTTTTGGAGCAGAATTCAGCTATAGGTTTTTCTTCCAACCTTGAATATATAAGTTGGCTTGGAACCCAGGACGGAGCAACCCGACGAAGAAATTCTGGTTACATTGTGGGCAATGGTCAAGTATCATGTTGAAAAGCATCCATCTCACCCATGAAAAAACGCCGTGAACCTTCCAAAGAGACTCTGCATCCTGATGTTTTGCAGTTGATTTAACTGCAAACACGATACAAAATTTAGATTTAGTCTGAAGACAAAAAACGGACATATGGGCATCCTTAGGAGCTCCTCAGGAGGGATTGTGTTGTGTGGACCGTCGTCTTCCCAGATTGTTGCTCCGCGAACGTGCCATAAGCAGAAGTACCAAAGCTTCGTTGTATTTCGCTTTTCGTTCCCCGTGCTTGTGATAAGCTTCGTTGGCGTCCTAACTGCGACCAACTATCGCATTAACATTCATTACGCAAAGTTCAATACAGTACATCACGCATGGCGAATACCGACACTATGTATACAGATAGAGATACGAGACCGCGAAATTTAAATCCCTTGCATTACCCTAACATTATACTTACAAATTCTAATTCAATAAAACGGTCAATACAATGTCATATTAAAAAAAAATAAATCACCGATGAAGAACATTTAGGCATTTATATGTATATATACTGATCAAATTACTATATTGCATATACATTCTTTATCGACTATGTATTTAAAACTTGTAAAAATATTTTTTTAAGTATCAACCATGAAAATGATTAGTTTATAAAGATTTAAACGGTGAAACCGTCAAGTACTTAAACTTTTAGTAATATATAGTTAAACTGACAAGTATATATATACATAGTTTTTAATGGAATGCTGGGTAGTATAGTGTGATAAGCGACGAATCACTCCTATGCTTTACACAAAGTATTGTAAATTATTTACACAAAGTATTGTAAATTATTTACCATCCGCAGTTTGTTACTTATATTTTATAAAATATTTCATAATATTTGCACTAAAACCGTCAGCAGATAAGCCTATATATAGAGACGCCATGAGACATTCATTTATTCCTCGGCAAAGTTCCAGGGGAATCCCCATTTTATTTATTGTATCTGCTTAGTATAATGGGTATAATGATAGAAATGAAAGTGATCAAAGGTGATCTGAGTGCATTTTTTAATCGGTACCTTGGAAAATTATATAGAATTTAGGCTAGTGGTAATAGCGGTAGTATTAGAATCGCAATCCGCGCTTTCGATTTGTTAAGGGTAGAGTTCCGTCAATCGACGCGCTACCTGGTAGCTAATTCGGAACTATTGAATACCCCTCGGAACGTCGTTTATGTGCTGCACAAGTATATACACATGTATGTACACTGAAAAACATTAGTGATTCGATAATATTCATATCGATTCATCTTTAACAGTAGACGATCATGATGGATGGCGATGGTGGGTGATCGTGATTGATGCCAATGTATACATGGTGATGCGTATATGTATATATACAGTGACAGTTCTTTGAAAACAGTATATACTCGTCCGCATTGTCTCGATAAGATTTGTAAAAATGGCCAGATATTCATCGGATTCGGATTCTGAACGTAATAAATATCGTAAAAAACATTCAAGACGATCACGGTAAGTAAGTTTTTTTAACACATGTCAATAACAAACGATTAAATTTATCATGAACATTGGACGTTTGTAGAAATTATGTAAATCCTTTGACGGTTAATTACCCGGTATGCAGTAAACACCTTAATTTTATAAATTGTAAGAATTATGCTGATGCATATGCATATTCGTAACCTTAATTTTATCATTAGAAATTTTGAGGTTCTGTTGACATTTATTACACATTTGAACATTGTTCTTTTAATTTTTATTACAACAAATTTATTTGTATAGAATTCATTTTTAAAAAACTTATGGGGTTGTTTCAGGTCATGTAGTGCTGAATCAAGTGACAGCACGTCTTCGTACCAAAAACGATCATCAAAACATTCAAAGGGAAGAAAAAGACATCGCTCTCGTAGCCGTAGTCGAGAACGTGACAGATCTTCGCGAAACTACAGTAAGCACTCTCGTGGTAACTCAAGGGACCGCGACAGGCGTCGTTATCGCAGGTCCAGATCTTCGTCACTGGAACGCATAAAATCGAAGAGACGTTCGTTTTCCAGAGAAAAATCATCAAGTAACTCGAGCGGTTCCCAACTGAACGTAAAGTCAACTGAGAAACCAGCCCAGTTTATTTCAAAAGGTACTGTAAAATTTTATTTATCTTTCTTAATGAATTTTTTATTTGCTGACTTCTTATATTGATATTTAATCATTAAATTAATGACAGTTCAATAGTTTAAAAATTTACTTCGTATCCTTACAATTAAATGTAGTTAAAATTTTCTTTAATTTTTGTAATAAGTAATTCAATTTGTTAAAATTTAGTTAATTCTAAGTATACATACAACATATGTAATACAACAAAGACTGAATCAAATTTTTATTATTGAGATGCATGGTGTACTTTCAATTTTGCTTATATAGGAGTTCTAAAATAGGACACTGACCTAACCTCTCAACAAGAAAAAATTTCAATTAAAAATTATTGCAACGATTTTTTGAATTTTGTACACCAATGACATCAGTCGAAAACTGAACGAGATATTTTGCATGTGAAATAAAAATAATATTCAAATTTTATTTTTTTTATTTCGAATAGTTTTCACTCAATTTCCATCCAATATCGTTGATATTTTTTTAAGATTAATTCGATAGGCGATTTGTGTCGTAATAATATGTTGTTCTTAAATGCAAAAAATATTTATTATCATATAGCGCGATCGCTGGAAAGATCAATACGTTGCCAAAGATAGCAAGAAACACACTCTTGTGCTATCGTTGTCCTTTATTTCCTCAGTACCATCTTCCCTATATGCTCAGGCCTTCTATGTTCATTTATATTTGTTGGTTTTAGTAAGGAGTTTTATGAATATTGTATATGGATTTTGTTAGTCTATAGTTTTTTTAAAAACAGTATTAATAATAATTTGTTTATGCTGTTTCAGATATACCAGTTTCTGGCGATCCTTCAATTCGAGCTTCAGTTCTTACAGACATAAACAATGATGAATTCGTTCCCAAGTCATTTACGTCTTCCCGTTCGAATAAAAGTGAATCGAAAACAAAGAATATTGTGATTGATATATCAGCAGATACTATACATGTTCCAGAATCGTCTGTTGGTTCCAGTGTTGTAAATAGTATATTCCATTCAGGGGTAAGATAATACAATATTTACTATGTAAAGTTTAACGTGACATCCATTTCTAACGTATAATTTATCTTCACAGATTGCTATTGATAGGGAAGCCAGATTCGACAGATGGGTAAAAAAATTATATTCGCTACGTCAAAAAGCGCTCGTCGATGCAACTTAGTTATCGAAAAGTAAGTGTTGGACCACTTTTGAACAAACAAAAATCCAAGGGAAGAAGTTTGGAGATGCCTATTCATTTCTTATTCATAAGAATTTACAATTTCAATTTATTTTTCTGAATTCGGTACAAGCGATCCAATGAAAGAATTGTTTTGGACCAAAATTAGTCCAATTACACGTGTATATATTTATTTTTAAATAAATGCTAATTTTATCTATTACTACTTAAATTCGACTTCATTCTCAACACTTTACTCCATATATTTACGAACAACAGGAGTGCATATTGGCCCGCAAATAAGCCGATCATATCTTAAAAACGAAATAATCCAAGCTGAAATACTGAAAGGAATCAACTTAAGAAAAGAATATCAGCAAACCCCCTATAAGTCACCAGGGTTTAAAACGAGATCTGCTTACGTTCGGACCGATGCTCCTTTTTAAAAGGGAATGTATCCATTTTCCATACGTACTTTAAAACCACATAAAAATATGCATAGAACGTAACTCTTTACAATGAGAAAATGTGTCCAGCAGTAAATGTTAAGACGTACATGAATTCATCTACGTGACCCATTCTTAAAATGGTGTAACCGCATTCGCACCCGTCCTATTCCTACAGTAAAATACACTAAAAGTATAAAGTTTATGCCTGCACAATTACGTCGAAGATGATTTACCTATTGCCGATAAAAATGAGGAGAACGAATTAATTACGCATAACGTTTCACATCAAACTATCGCTAAGCATTACATTCACGCATACATGCGTGTATATATATGTATGCGATAGAATCACTTAAGTCTTACTTTTTATTCTCTTCGAGAATAGATTCCAAATTAATAATATTTAATTCTACAATCTTGTTTCCGGCGAATTGGCCATAGACTCCACTTCCGGTACTGCGTTTGTGAACTGGAAAAGAAATGACTGCAACTTTAGTATTGTTACTTTCATAAAAGCTTGTATAAATCAATTTTTAATCATTAATTATTATGATTAATAGTTAACGACCAACTACCCAGTAAACGAAAAAGTATTGAGATTTCAAAAAAAGGATTGAGAACAATGGGTAAGCATTGAATAGTATTCACGATCTAGTATTCACGATCAAAAACAAATGAATACTTTTGAATGCTTCTTCATTGTTCTCAATCCTATTTTTGAAATCTCAATACTTTTTCGTTTACTGGGTATTCAATCATTAATGTTTACTAAAGTAGCAAATAATAAAATTAAACATTTCTTAAAGTTAAGATTTAAAAAATGTAATGTTGAAAAGGACATGTACAATATCAAACTCACGAGTTTAAGTGTGTAAAACTCCATTTTACGAACATTTTACTAATAAGTAATTTTTTCATTATATGATTTAATATTTAACTATAGGCAGTGGTAAAAATCGAAATGTTTATCCCTAGTAAAAATGGAAGCATATACGCCTCAAATGTCCAAATTCACTTTTGCCATTCAAACGTACTCGAAGCGTTGTATGAGCGTAAATATGTTCATGTTGCATGCAAATAGGCAAACATTGACAATGCATCAACTATTTAATACCGAGATTAACAGAATCGAAATTTATGTCCTCGCTGATTCTCGGTCAATTCTGAACCAATTTCGCTGATATTTTACGTGCAAAAAATGCCCAAAAGCGCCCTATAAAATAGGGTATGCTGAAACTTGCCAAAATTAAAGAGAACCCGCGAGGACAACTGTCGGTTTGACAGGACACGAATGTATATAGTTGAGTGTGTGAGCCCCCGCGGCGCGCAATGCATACATATACATGCATACACAATGTATTCATATGTACTCATTGTCAAGTCGTTCGCCTAACCTATAAACTAAACGGTCATGTTCGGTTTCCCGGTCTACGAAATGAAATAAAATTTCGAATGTATTTTGTACAATAGTGTTTATATTTTGTGCTGTGAATTTATATATTTCATGTGAAGTGGAAGTGTCTTGAACGAATTTATTGTACACGAACGACAGTGACGTACCATATATATATACGATTGAGGTTTTTGTGTATTTTATATATATATCTATAGTAGGTACAAAACTAGTATAAACGTGCCTATTCATATTTTTATCTTTATAACGAGGCAGATAACAATATTTACTTACAAAGTCTGAATCACTTCCCTATAGGAAACGCTAACCGGTAATATGCGACATTACTATACCGAAAAAAAAACCGGTCTAAATCGGTCCCGAAAGCAACCAATATTCGTTAAAAACTATACCGAACAAATACCGGTGTCTAAGCCCACTGAATCTTTTCCATTTTTTCGAAATTAAACTACCATAAAATCCGAAAAATAACAATACACATTTAAGAAGTTTCTGTATGCCTGAGGGGATACTGAGTGTGCACTCAGTGCAACAAACGAAAACGCCATAATTTGTAATATTTTTTTTTTTTTAGTAATAAAAATGAACTCTGCTCAACATAAATTCTCAAAGTTATTTTCACTAACAAGTGATTTTTCAAGATATCCATGAATTATAAAAGAACTCACCAATGGTTTTAACTGGTACCAACATATAAGTCATCATATTTTGGCATTCGCGCGCGATGTACGTTCCAACACTGGAGAGGTCGGTAATGGCTGGCGTTACGACTTGCATGGTCTCGCGGACGACTTCTGTGTCTACTTCGTAATAACCTATATATATTACAGATATTAAATTGTAGAATTGTTTATATTTGATAAGAAATTGTTAAACGATATGGTGACATAACTTACCGTTGTACATTTTCTTCAAGAGGTCGTACATGTTACGTGGTCGCAGGACTCGTTGACGATTTAGTGGCATTACGAAGCAGCAGCCACCATCGATATCAACGATCCCAGTTTTGTTCTAAAAAATAAATGAAAAGTTTACATTTTATTTCTTCAATTAACACTATGTATATTTATCTAAATTTGTCCATTTTTTTAGTGTATCATTGTTTACATTTTCGTTCATTTTCATATCATATTACTTCGTAAACCATAGGTTGGTTCCACCAAGTATTGAATTTGACATTTCACATCTGATTATAGTTTTTGGGATATATCCGCATTTAAAATGGCATCAAAACTTTAAACACGCATAACTTGATCAATTTAGTATCAAAAGAGTTGCTTAATGTTTCAAAATTGACGGAAAAAATACCGAATTTAAAGATTAGCGTTTATTTTTTTAAATCGACCAATCAGAAGTCGAGATATCCATAATCTTGGACAAAAATAATGTACTAACATTCAAAAAATTGTATCTTTCTTAGTTTATCAAGGAAAATTATGAATGGGTACTCCAAATATTCGGAATTATATACCGAATAAAACAGTCATCGGTTTTCCAAAATTGACCAATCAGAAGTCGAGATATCTCCGATTATTTGACCTCCAAACTGTAGCAAATGTCTATGTTTCAGATTTAACCACATCTTGCAATTTATATTGCAGATCGAACTTTAAAAAGATTAGTAGACGTCCGACCAATGATGAGCTGAGTCAATGAGTATAATCATTGAGGTCGGGACAATCTTGCGAGCGAAGCGAGTCGGCGGTCTATAGAGGCCGGTGGCCCCAGTTTTAGTCTACATTTGATTTGTTCGTATATAATAATGTTTTGATATTGAACGCCGCAGAAGCTCTGATTTCTTTTTACAAACAAGAACGCTGGAATTAATAAAACGTTTTTCTATCGATTAAGTCACTGCATAAAAACAGTCAGTTTCTATGCGGAGAGAAAATCGTTATTATCCATTATTATGTGATTTTCTGCTAAATCAATAACAAGTTATTTAAAGTGCATCATAACGCGTACAGAAATAACAATTAAGGAGTAACCAAAGATTGATGTGCATAAAATAGATCGCTAATAAAAGGTGGTCCAATATAACTGCTGACCTCAAATATCTGTTATAATATGTAACAAGAAAATCAATAGAATTTAATAATAGCGTACACTTTAAAATTCGAGCTACACAAAGGATTAATGTTCGCATGCTTGCTTCGACAGCTGATTACAATCGGAATTTTCTATTTATCCTATACTGAACACAGATATGATGATTACGAATAGTCTACATATAGGCTGAAAAATGATACAATCCGCAGCCACCTCTGATGAAGACCAATAGTTTCCGGAAGTGAACGATGATGCCCGATTGCATCCGACTCTCGATTCTCGAAATGTGATTGAATGTGATGCTGGAGAAATGTTAATAAACAATGCAACTTTTCACAATTTGAATTCCACATACATTCTTCAATCACTTCGGATTCGGAAATGTCCATATAGATAGGTACTTAATGGCACGTACGCGTGACTACGTTCTAAGAACATCAATCTATTTGTGGGAACCTACATATGCTCTATTTGAATTCAATCATGGTTTTTCGTAATTGTGCGCGTATACAGCTAGCGTGTAAAGTACTTTAGACGTGCGATTTCAGTGCGTAAAGTCAACTTTTATGCACGCTGGAAGATGACATGCGTAAAGTAAAAAAGTCATGTAAATAAAGTACACTTTACACCCTCGTTAGGTAATGTACTATTGTTTCATTATAATAGTATAAATCAACTTACGATATTAAAATCGTGGATAAATCTTCCTTGTCGGCCACCATGAAAGTCGGGCACGTCGATCTTTTCGTAGAGTCCGTTCTCGAGGTCAATGTCGAAGCGTTCTTTGAAAAATGCGTTATGATCAATTAAACGTATCATCTCTTCTTGATTCGCTGTATTCGAGATATCATACGGAATGTTATAATAACTGGAGTGGTATCTAAGCAATTGATCCCGGGCGTATAGCCTGTATATGTACACTCCGCCTATAATTCCTATGCCACTGACAACCAGGAACAGTCCCAGAGTAGTCATAGCACTCGGACGCAGCGCATTGTTTCGTAGGATCAAGTAACGCTTTCGGATAACAAAATCTTTCTTTGGATTTTGGGCCTCGGGGTCCACCGGCGACTCATCCTGAAAATAAGTGAACAAATACACCGGTCAGGTCATATATGCTTCATTCCAAAAATGATCTGTGTACTGCATGCTCATAAATATAAAGAGGGACGAACGAACGTTTTGATAACAGAAGTAACGCTGATATAAATATATACAATGACGTTGGAAGTGATCTGCAGCGCTGATGATAACCCAGCATGCAAGATAAAAACAAATTCAATGCCTATAGTAAAAGCGCATATATATGTATATTTGAGACCAACGGTGCATTCAATGTCCATTCTAGAAATATACTGGCAGTTGTAGGGTCCAATGACAGTTTCCAGGCCCGGAATGTTACACGTCGCGGACTATAAAATGCGTTTCATGCAGTATTATGACGCCCCAGTTAGTCGTGATATACCCCCCTGCCCCTTCTTGCCCCCTACGGGTGCGAGAACAGTGTTGTGAGGATTCCACGTTGCTTCGCAACTTTTTATGGACTGGACCTCGAAACTACCCTTATACATATTTACACATCACGCACACACACATACACGCATTATATATAATTAGTGTGTGCATATGTATATACATATATATTACGCATTGTTACGATTCGACACCTCAAAAACTCAGTGTTTAATTTATTAATGAATCAAATTATAGATGCAAAGATAACGGTTAAAACAAAAAAAAAATCTTGAAAAAAAGTACAATTTTTTTACCAAATATATACATTTTTAAATCTCAGCGGTCGAGGATGATCAGAAAATCGAAACAAAGGACGAAGACACGCGAGAATCTCGGTCCTCAACGCACAATGTCACAAGTTGAATTTGAAAGGCGGTCACAACGCATGCACAAAGGAATTTTGATTTACCGTGGTGTTTTCGACGACTAATGGCTGCTCCATGTTGTCCCCGACCGCCTTTGCTTTCTCTCCTAACGCTTTCGTGATTACCGTCATGTTGATCGAGGATGAAACCTGAGATAAGGAAGGAACAAAAGGATAAAACGATGAAAATCACTGGTGGTAAAATCCGCCCTTTCGCGGTAACGTGCGTGTCATTCACTGTCAGGCTCGAAATCGAAACGACGTCGTCGTCGTTGACGTTCGGAAACACGAACGTATATAGATTTCGTAACGGGCGGAAAAGCCGTTCGACGACGTTTCCGCAAACTGGCAAGAAATGTCCCTCACGGTCCGAAACGGATCGTCGATATTGTAACGCGATACATACCCTTTGTTAAGTGGAAAAAATGGATTGATATGCAGATACACTTCGATTGTTGTCAGTCACCGCCCCCAACAATCCGCAATTCTGCGGTCCCTTGCCGTTTCTTTCCCTTCTCTCCACTTTGTCGCCCTACTCGCTCGGTCTCTTGCCGTTGCTTGTTGCGCCTCTAGCGGTCGCCTTTAGGTACGCGAGCGCAATGTGCGTATGTGTGAGTGTGCTCGCGCGTATTCTTCTTTCTTATATGTACGTATATATGTACGTGTATGTGATATATATATATATATATATATGTACGTCGCTTCGATTCCTACCAGGGTGCAACAGAATGGAACGTGCGCGGCAGTGATATGCCGGGAAAACTTTGAGACCAGGGTACTTTTCCGCATTGAACGGAGCCTGCAACGGTATAAATAAAGATAATTTTGTAATATACGGTAATTAAGTAAATTAATCACTAGATCGGTTTTACTTACGGTATCGGACCCGGAAAGCAATTACGTCAATTATTTGCGTATTCTTCTAGATTCCAGTTGCAAATCTAAACATTGAAGTGATAAAATCACTTTCAAGTGAAAGTCACAGTGTTGCAGTATGTCCTAAAAGTCAGGAACCTGAAGATATAAATTAAAGAAAAGGAAAACAAATAAAAAGAAGGCATAGAGTAAAGAATGGTCCAGACAAATACGAGAGAGACAAAGATTTTGGTCAGTCATGGATGCGCCATTTTGAAAGTCAAAATTGTTGTAACGGATTCTCGAACTACAAATATATATTAGACCTGAACAATCACAACGGAACAATTATAAATAGTTTTTTTTTTCGTACCTAGGTCGCAAAATGCGACTAGAGTTGTTCACCTTTCTGATTGGGCGAGCGCAGGCGTTCGCAAAATTTAGCGCCTACATATTGTGACAAAATATAATTTCTCATAATGTAAATATATGTTATCATTGTTTTTATCTTTCTATATATTTTAAATCAATTAATAATACTCTTGCAATAACTTCTGCATAATTATCCTCTACAACCTAATATTTGTTTTTTAAGCGATTTGATAGAGTTTTAGATTTAATCATTCTTAATAATCCATTCGGTCAATACCCTCTATATTTCGAGCGTTTTATGTCTTTATCTTTATTGCACGGGACTTCTAATATCGATAAAGTAAACGCTAATGAATGAGCACTTATAACATTATCTAACTCGTTTAGCACGTGTTTAAGTTAAATTTACATGCAATTAAATATTTACACAACTGATAATGGCTTTTTCTATATATGGTGCAATTATGCGTTTTACAATATTTATTGATTATGTATGTGTGTACATTTATTTACATTGCGTTTAAACCAATTTTATTCCATTTAACATTTCTATTGATATTATTACTTAGTCTTGAAATTACATTTTTTTATCAACTTAGAGGTGGTTCAAATAAGCAATCGATCGATAATGTATCAAACCTCTGTACATTTTAAAAGAAGCAGTTATTAAAAATAACATAATGTCTCACGTATTGTAAATTGAATTATGATACTGCGAAAGTTTGTATGTTCAGTGTCATCTCGATAGCTTGAAAAATTGATAAAAACAATGTTGAAAACATGTTTTAATGTAAATACAATTATTTACAAGATTTCTCTGTATAATGTTCAATTTATAAAACTTGTGCATATTTGGTCAATTTCCATCAACTTTTAGCAGTTCCGTTGATTTTTGACAAGTGCAATAAATGAACTTAAATAAAATAATATAAATAATTAACATAAATATAAAACTTGTCAATTGTTTATCAATTTTTGTTTTAGTTCATTTACTTCGGAAATGTATACCGAATCTAAAGGTTATCGGTTTTTTTTTTAAATTGACCAATCAGAAGTCGAGATATCCACAATCTTGTACAAAATGATGTACTAAAATTAAAAAAAACTGTATATTTCTTAGTTCATTGAGGAAAATGGAGAATGAGTACCAAATGCTCGAATTTATATACCGAATAAAACAGTCATCGGTTTTCGAAAATTGACCAATAAGAAGTCGAGATATCCCCGATTATAGAAAGTATGAGAAAACATTTAAAAAATCGTATATCTTGCTTCATTTATTAAATGAAATGTATCACGTAAAAAATAAATGAAAATACGCGGAATTTCATACCGAATAAAAGTCATCAATTTTTTAAAATTGGCCAATCAAAAGTCGAGATATCTCCGATTCCATAATGTCCAATCTGGAGCAAATATTTTGGTATTTAAATTTTTATTTACTATAGATGTTTCAACATATATGCGAAAATCACACATTTGATAAAAAAGTATCAGACATTAACTATCTATTCAGACGCATTGTATTTAAAATCTCAAATTTCTCAAAAAAGGGATTTTATGTGTTGCTAAGTTCAATAATTCGGTACAACCTGCGGTATGAATACTGAGAACTCAGAGGTAGTCAAATTTACTACTATTGTAATAATTACCATTTTAATACTAAAATAGAATATTTGTCCAAAAACTGGACTAATACGTATTATTTTTTGAAAAGTTCATATATGAATACTATTTAATAATATTTACATAGTGTAAAATTTACTAGTACTATAAGTCGACTGATAATTTATTTGAGATTGTATAAATATTATTACTTTAATGGCATATTTTATAACAAAATTATACATTCAATTTTACTACTTTAGTGGGAAAGAACGCAGACGCGCCATCTTTTACATGTAAAAAGACCTATTTATAACTTCAGGCTACAAATTTTACTAGTTTTGATATTAAAGCGCTCTCCATACTTTGTATATGCAACCAATTATACTATAGTTATTAATTTGAATTGTGTCCACTTCCTGGCAGCTATTTTTTGCATTTGTTTAATTCATTTCAATCTTTGCGAATGTCCGCTGGTCGTGGTCAATCTTCAATCTATCTTACCGATAAATTCGTTTTTAATATTTTTCACTTAGCCATTTTAATAAAAATTTGTCACTGCATTTGTTTGTTCGTTTGTATATTGTCTGATGATTATATCTTGTTATCAAGTTTTCATAGATTGTGTTAAATTTAGCCGTTTTATCTTTTATTATTGCCCGCACTTTAATCTACGTACTTTTATTTACTTTTTCTTAAATTTTCACTGATTATTACTATTAATTGTGAACTTCTCGACGTCATGTGATTATATATCGTTATCTTTTGTAAATCATCGCAAGTTTTCCTGAAGTTTATTTTTTACTTTTCTGAATGTTCCTTAAAATTTATGATTTGAAATATTGATCATATTGCCCATATATAGTACTGCATGGTTCCGCATTATTGATTTATATTGTCTTTTAAATATTTGCCAACTATTGTAGTCATATATCTATCTCTTGGAACGATGTCAAAACATGCCGAGATTTGTGCTAAATTATGGAAAATGTCGTACCTGTATTGACACTTTAAAGTAAGAAAAAATACAAGAAAAGAATGCAGATGCGAATTCGGTCGTTGAAATCACTATATGATAACTAATAAACAAGATATATATCTCGTGATCTATACATTGAACCGATATCAATGGGACTATAGGCTTAAATTAAAGATAAAAAATAATAATAATGGACCCAGCACGAACCAGAAATTATCCGTAGAAGAACAAAATATATTTGTCCAATTATGATGTTATTATGACAGTTCGACAATGTAACGGTTAAAGGAGTATAACGAACGACGCGTTTCTATATAAGTATATACTTGGGGAGAGGCCGCTCCTCTTGATAAAACAGTATATATCACGGAATATTATAGGAATATATAAGAGATTTATATATAGTCTTCGTTTAAAATGGATAGTTGAGTCAACAACTTTTTAGTGGTAAGAAAGTGCCACAGCTACAATTCTACGACTCATTTCAAAGAGAAAAATTTTGAATTTTACGTGAAGACTATATGTTTTAAAATAAATTGTAAATCGGTAAAATTCTACAAGAAACAATGTATTAATTCAATATCTTATTAAGTAATGAAGTTTAAATATTAATTAGATAGTAACATTTATATAGTATAAGATAAATTCCGTCTACCATCAGTGAATTCCTGGATGTACATCATTGTTTCAACGCATAATGTATGGAGTCATTCTAAAAGAATCCTATCTGATTATTCAGAGCTCAAAGGAAATATTAAGAAACCGAAATACTAATGTTGCATTATGATACATATGAAGAGAATTAATAGTTGAATGAAATATTGGTCCAGCCGCAAAATAAGGATTCATTTTCTTATTGACGAATGCTTCTAAATCCTTGTCGATCCAAGTTTTCATGTTGTAATCGTACATGTTTTTTTTTTTTTCAGTGTAAAAAACAAATATCGCAGCTTTTCAAAACAATATACAGTGATGAAAAACTTAATTCCAGGCGGTACAATAAATTCTGGAGGTGTGCGGCAGCTTTGCAGGTCTGTCCGAATATTTTTGGCAATACACTGGCAAATTGCCATATTCCTTACGTTTTCAGTAATATATACGTGTATACATGTATACACGAAGGTATCGAAGAAAAATGCATATATGTATGTCATCAATTTAAAAGTTTATTGATTTAAAAGTATATACATATGTTTTGTACATTTAAAATTAGTGCAAATTCTTACATACCATACTTATTAGAATAACTTATAAGTTACGTACCTTATAAATATAATCAATTAAGTGCGAATAACACTCATTTAATGAAAGTAATCTTATTCAACTTTTTAGAAAGTAAATAATTAAAATGTGATATTATATAAATTGCATTTATTAATGAACTGCACGCTATTGCACTATTCTGTATTCAACATTTCCTATTTAGATTGTTCAGTATATATACATATGAGTAAATTTTCATTTTAACCCATTAACAACTAAGAAATCGGATTATTTTACTCATTTTCAAACCTCATTATTACAGTTTTTGTTAACTCCTTCTTTTATTTATAATCTGTCTACATTGACGATAAGTAAAATTTTTTACATTGTATTAAGTAACATGCAGGTACTTTACCATTGTTCGCAGTCCCCAGGCGGAAAATCGGTCGGAAAAAACTAATTGCTTCAAAAATAGGCCCTAGACAGCGATTTCTAGTAAAAACTAAATAAAGTAAATGCCATCGAGTTTTTAGACAGAACCTGAGATTTTACTGTTGTAGTTTCTGTCAATGTAGCCACGAGAGCCTCGAGCACGTGCAACGTATAATAACCTCATTTGTTATATGTGTAATTGAAGTGTATTAATATTATTGTTTTCGGTCGCTTACATGAACCTGTTTTCTCTGTTTATTGTATTTTATCATGTAGATGCATTACATATAATCTGCTCAAGTAGTTGAGGGTTATAGTTACCCAAGTTATTGCGTAGAATTTCCGTAACAGTTTTGACACGTGACAGGTTAAAATAATATTAAGGCTAAACTGGAGTGGCACTTCAGTAATAATGGCCTGCACTTGTAATCTAACTACAATTATTTTTGGTGTAAAACTAGTCGAATACTGGCTAATATACTTGCAGTAATATCTGTCCGGGCAATAGCCGAATTTTGTGTCCCACAGTATGTCTGGAGCCCGACTATATTGTCCGGGAAAACTATATCCTGGGCCTTTTTCTTAACCAGATTCAATTTCTACCTCGTATATAAAAATTTAATAATTTTTCTATCTGATATACATTAGCTAGTTCGTTTGGATGGCTATATACGTAATCTTTCCTTGTATGTTTCGAATTTTATTTGTCGCACTTCTTCTTTAACTATTTTTAAATTTAAGTCTTTTAAAATATCAGTTCGTTAGAAATAAGCCAAAGGGCAGTTAGTATGTTTCTTAGAGTTTTATTTTGGTATCTTTCTATGATCTCTATATTGGAGTTTGAAGCTGTACCCCATACCTGGTATACCATACATGTCCGCACTGCGGTTTTAAAACACTTTTGTATATAAGCATCTTGTCTATTAACCAATACATGTTTCTTGATTTGCTATTTAAATGTTTGCTCTTTGCACAAATAATGTGAGCTCGTCACGTTTATAGTGCGCATACCTATAGATATTTTACATTTTCGCTTTGTGGTACCGGCTTATTATTTATATAAATAGGTGGACTTGTTTCTTTGCGGCAGGCTTGCCAGATTTGGGCGATAAATCGCCCAATTTTCATTTGAAATGTACATCCCCACTTGGCCTATCTGGCAAGTCTGCTTTGCTGAGAGTAAAGGTGATTTGTTGAGTTGGTTTCGTTTACAACAATTCTACATCGCCACATCATCTGTTGCTATGGTTACATCTTTATTATTTATTGGTAGGTCTGCGGTGAACAGGATATATAATATCGGTCCTAATACGCTTCCTTGTGGAACACCTAGCCTTTACGCTTCTAATTTTGTTACTTCTTGTTTTATATGTTTACTTGGATAGCCCTTGTGAAAATGTACTACTGAATGCCTTAAATTACTACTGCCCACTACTAGTTTTCAGCAGTGACACTACACACTATAAACTTTCTACAAGAGAGTTCTATCTTTTAAGTAGGATTTTATTAAATCGCACAGTTGGCTAGGCAGTATTTTACTTAATTTGAATATTAGGCCTTCGTGCCACACTTTGTCGATTGCTTGGGCTATGGTTCAATATTTAATCTTTTTGCTATTAATTTTTTGCAAATTTTGGCGATTACTGGTGATAAGCTAATACGATTGTTAATCATTCGACCGGTTTGTTTATTTTATTGATGATTATGATTTGTGCTACTTCTGTTTTGTAAAATGTTTTAAAATTTTGTAGGAACATATAAAAGTTCTAAATATAAATATTATGTATATATGACGAGTCGTTCGAAATATTTGGACCGAAATCTCTGGAAAAGAGTTGCCCGCCATTTTGAATTGGTCGGTGAGTCTCAAGTATGCGAAGCTCTTATAAACTCCTTTATTTATCAAAACTTAATCTTTTCGTTTAAATCTCTGTTATTAAACAGTTTTTTGCCCTTTTAAAGCAGTTTTTTAACGTATACTAACCCTGGTAAAAAATCAAACGTTTTCACGCTTTGGTCACTTTCCTCTTTTCATCACCCATACAACCACGGTTGACTGAAAGTCGACTATAGACTATACAACTATAGTCGACTTTCAGTCAACCGTGGTTGTGTGGGCAGGGGAACGTTTCGACTGGACACTGTCGAGAAAAGTTTGTTTTTCGAGTCTGGTGACGTCATAACTTGTTTTTTCTGCCTGTCCCGTAGAACTTCCAAAAACTGACCAGGCCTATAATGCGCCAAAGCGCTTCGATTGCAAGGTCGATGACCTGGAGGGTGTGTACGGGGGTTAGAACGCAGCTGCTGTTGCGGAACAAACGTTTAATATTATAATTTTACGAATTTGTATTTTATTATAATTGCTGTTTATAGCAATATTTGAGGTTGGTTTATTATTGAGATTTAAAAATTCGTTATTTTAAAGTTGTTGAGAATCTTTTTCTCTTATGAAAATAAGCCATTACTTCTTAAAACCTCTGAAAATTAAGAAAGTAACTTCGAGTCTAAATATAATAAGTTAAATACCTAATTTCCAGAAATTTCAATTTTGTCCATGAATGGTAAATCTTCAATTCAGCAACCATTACTGTAACAAGAAATAAAAATTCTTAAAATTATATAATATTAAACATTTGTTCCGCAACAGCTGCAGTTCTAACCCCCGTACATCATTAATCGCATAATCCGTGAGATGAGAAATCGCGTTGCACAATTTTTTTTATTACATACATCCTCATCGCGACGCGCGCGCATATATACACACACACACACACACACGCGCAGATGACGCCAACGCGTCTCTAAAAATTTGGCAAATGGTTCAACAAGTCATAAAAGGAATTAACAATATAAGAATTTCAATTCTTTCCAATTTGACGTCAGAAAATGGAAAAACGATAATCTATTTCTTTAGAATCCACCGATGTGTTTTTTTGGTTTCTTTATACATATAGTAAAAATCGAAATGTACAAATATCTACACATAAATAATAATAAGATATATATAAGTGACTCTTCGAGGTAACAAATAATTCTATCTTTTTTTTAAACTAAAAATTGAACCGATTATCATTATCCATCGATACAATAGGAAGAAAAGCAATAAAACGATTTAAAAAATGTTATTTTAAATCAATTAAAAAAAATATATATATAGTAGAATAATTCTACCGTTTATAAGGTACACATTTTATTGATTTCTCCTCTAGCGTGAATAAAATGATTATACAAATTCGTGATGCAGCCCATCAGACAGCAAAATAAAAAGTAGTTCAGAATGATCTCAGAATGTGCTCTAAAATACGTATACAAACTTCACATCCATGTTTACGCGCACGTGAACGTGTGTGTGTGTGCTTGCACGCGCTTGTGTTCGTATATAACGTGTCATTTTCTAATATGCACATGTATATATACATATAGTTACCAAGTCGATATATATGATCGACAAAAGCGCTAAATTATACGAGCCTATTATTACCGTCTTTTATTTAT
Organism: Trichopria nigra; assembly: GCA_030522945.1. Classification (NCBI taxonomy): domain Eukaryota; kingdom Metazoa; phylum Arthropoda; class Insecta; order Hymenoptera; family Diapriidae; genus Trichopria; species Trichopria nigra. The sequence continues at coordinate 24,822 of JAPYZR010000520.1, read as the reverse complement.
ATACGCATTATAAATCATATTGCGTAAATGTAACTCATTACCCTCATTACTCGTATACATTGATACATATCCCGCTGAGAAAACGAAATGTTACGCATAATAGTATATAATAACTTCGCCTGCGTGACATATGCTGCTTGAATAAATAGTTGCGTTTTCTAGGTACCTTTCGTAGTTCATGTTTGTAGGTTCGGTATTTCTTTATTCAAGTTTTTCCTGCGGTGGTTCGATATACACATATTACTGAACAACAATATACTAAAATAAAAGACAAGAATGTAATGGGTTTACTCTTGTAAAATTTCAAAACTTGAATATATGAGCACATAATAATTTCGTCTATTTCTATTCTTTTTTAGCGCACCTGAAACTGAGAGAGTGCAGTAGATCATCAGTGCGCAGTAGCGTGTAAAACGCTATAATTTAATTCGCAAATTTGAATACATATTTACCATTGCATATGCGCATATGACCGTCAAGGTACATCGCAGCTTGTTCGACATTTATTATTTCATTCTAATCCCTTTGATTGTATATTGAATTATGAAAAACATGTGTCTGAAATATAACTTTAAAAAATAAATGTACTTTTAAAAATATACAGAACGCATTTTGTTCATTTTTTTTTTTTTTTAATTTTCTTCGATATTCAGTTGTGATAACAGAAAAGTGATAAAAAATTACGCTCCATTAAATTGAGATTGCACTGGGTAAATATAATGTTCTTATGTGTGTTCCTAACAATATATATATATATATTATTCTTCCACTTCTTTGTAGTCAGATGTAACTGTTGTTAATAATTAGGAAGGAGAGAAGAAAGTTTCGAGAATTTGTATGCATAATATAAATATTTAACCTCGAGATAAAACAATGTTTTGAAAATAAAAATCTTTCAATATAAAGTTTAAAGCGCTTTTACAGACTTATTTATATATAACCCAACCGGCACCAAATGTCTGTAACGTTTTTGAAACGTTTCAGAAACGTTTTATAAACATTGCAGACATGAAACGTTTTAAAAACATGCCTGAAACGTTTTATAAACATCGCAGATATGAAACGTTTTAAAAACATTTTGAAACGTTTCAGAAACGTCTTATATCAACATCGCAGACATGAAACGTTTTAGAAACATTTCTGAAACGTTTCAAAAACGTTACTGACATTTGGTACCGGTTGGTAAGTAATCCAGAAATCGTTTAAAAACAAAATGGCGATAAAATACACCCCAGATAGCAAAAGATGCAGAAACATGCCGATATAATAGCATATGTTCAGCATATGACCGCCATTTCAGCATATATCCCGCATATTGGTCAATTTTGCTATTAGAGAAATGGAAATTTTTAACGCGAACGAGTTCCAAAAGTGTTCTATATATAAAGTCTATTCCTATATGTATGTGGCGATTTCCGAACACATTTTTTATGACAGCATAAAAGATATCTCAAAAAATCGTTACAAAAAAGCTCAGAAATAAGACCTGCGCTTTTTAAACTCGCGTTATGTCCAACTTAATTTATACCTTTGTCGATTAGAACATTATTTCAAAAGTTTTACAATTAAGGAATTTTAATTTTCATTATATTTTTACCAACGAAATGGCCCATTACCAACACAATATTTTTTTTTTTTTTTTTTTTTTTTTTTTTATTTCCTCAGAACAATATTACAATCTGTCCAATGGTGGACAATGGGTAATAGATTTAGCATTATAAATTACATAATGAAAGGAATGCGTCCAGTGATGCATCCTTAATAATAATTAATCAATATATACATATATACGTATACTTGATTATGTTCTGCCACGTCACCATCTACAGAGCATTTCTCCGTCTATGGTTCCTCGTCCGTCACGTTCATAATCCCCATAAAATTAGGATTCAAGTTTGAAAATTTTCAAAATTTTATAAAATATTTCGTTAAAAAAAATCGATATATCATAATATCTAAACTACATCCCTTTTTTTGTAATATTAGCCTATATGAAAAAGAAATGTTAAAATATAGTTGGATGATATATGAAAATAAAAATGTCCCGGTATCGGTGTTTTTTTATATATACGTCTGTATTTAGTTGAAATAAACAACCTAAATAATAACTTCTTAAAGTATTAATGTGTTTGAATAAAAATGAAAAAATAAAATGTGCGTGTAATTGAATTTATAAACTCTAATTAAAAAATTACAGATTCGCGGAACAATAACATCAATAAATACATACGAAGAAGAAGACCCGCCATTTTGAATTTCCATTTTTTAATCTTGGAGACACGCTATACATATACCCTGATAACAATTGAAACACATAAATATCTATAAATTTAGAGTTATACAACAAACACACAACAATACCCCGTAAAGTGACACTTTATACCCCCATATATTATGGAATTAGCGGTACCATTTTTACCTGTACCTTTATAACTTTGTCCTTGTTTTGACTTCAGGTTTTGGATGTTTTATTGTACCTGGGATTAGAAGTTGAAGTTTCGGGGTCGGGGTTTCATTGTGCTTGCTTATCTTATCTTGAAGCTCCGCGTTATATTAATATATGTAGTTCTAAATGAGGTTAGAAAACAAAGTGTCACAAATTTTAAGGGTTATATTGTCGTATATACATATTTTTGTCGCTAATCCTGACATCCCGATAGAGAGGGCGTCCTACTGATGATGGAGTAGTGTTGTAAAATCTCGCAAGTTCGGATTAGTTCGGAATAACGAAGAAGAACACGGACCGTGATATCGCGGTGAGAGCGCGAGAGGCAGCTGCTGAATTGTCGCGTATCTACTGTGTTTCCATACTCTCAGGCGTGGCAGCACTGATGCGTTTCTCTAATTACCTGATTGTAGGCACGAAAAGTGTGTCTCAAAAACATTTTTGCAGACACGAAAAAGAGCATTTTTTAACCTGTTTTTGTTCAAAAAGTGTGCGCACGTAAGAAGAGTTTTACGGGCACGGAATAGCGTGCCTCGAAGAACGTTGTTAAAGTCACCAAAACAACACGAAAAAGCGCGTCTTAAAGCGCGAGTTGTGTCTCTATTGGAGGCACGAGGGGGTGCGAATAGACACACCGCATATGTTTACATAGCCATGGCTGCGACGAGAAAGTTGCAAGGTGAGGAGAAATCGTTTCCAGCATGCTTACCTAAGGACCCATGAGTCCAACATCGCTACGACTTGCCCCTGGCTCGAGCACCAAAGCAGTTGCTAAGGGGGTTACATCCCCTTACTTTGGAGCTTCTCTGTACATAGCTTGTCACTCCGACACTAAGGGCTCTACTACAGGGTCTACCACTAGTCCTTCAGAGCCTACTGTGTCTCCAAGATCTCCACAACTTGGATACAACACACTAGATTGTCAGCAACGCAAGCAAGTCTTGGGTTCTCGAGTCAGATTGTGTTACTGTGGCGTTGTGTCTTACACGGTTCATTTTATTTCGGTGTGCTGACATAGACTTAATCTAGATCTTTTATCCGACATAAAAATTACCGGTGGTTTCTTTGTGCTGTGATTTTCTCCTTTATGTCATAACTGGACATCCGTGTCAAAGGTCATTGAAAGACAATTCACGCATTACTCTTGGTTGCAGGTGAAATAGACAGGTGCCTTAAGAAAGTAACGGAAGGAGTCGAAACGTTTGAGGATATTTGGCAAAAAGTTCACAATGCCACGAATAGTAACCAGAAGGAAAAGTACGAGGCAGATCTCAAAAAAGAAATCAAGAAATTACAAAGGTTACGTGATCAAATCAAAAGTTGGATCGCCTCTGGAGAAATTAAGGATAAGAGTACACTTCTCGATTTTCGAAAACTCATTGAAACTGTTAGTATTGTTTTGTCTGAGATGAACCATTGTTTACATAAAGCTCGACTATATATTGGCCCAGAACAGTTTTGACAAATGTTGAATAATAAGAATCACTAAAAAAATTATAGGTTTTGAGTTTACTAACAATTTTTAACAATGTTTAAATTCTTATGATTTAGTTGATATACAAATTAAGAGGTTATGATACCTTATGCCAAGTGCAACAAAGACCTTGATATTAATTAAGTCATAAATTCATGCATTTTATTGGTGATAATAACTTTTAAGTTCATTTATGTATATTTTTATTTACAAAACAAGTATAATTTCATTTGCGACAAAATTTTTTTTACACTTTCTCCTCTAATTAAATCTACAAATTTCTCTGTCAAAATTTGTAAAACAATCATCAAAATGTTTATCAAGTTGCACCGTAAATGGGTATTTTTGTCGACTAAAATTATAAACAGTTCTGAATTATTTATATAGATGTTTATTATTGACTCTTATTAAAGTTTTCAGTTATATTTTTTGTTAACATGAATTACTAATATCTTTTATAAGTAAAATATTCTTGTATTGTTTTTAAAGAAGTTTATTTACGTGATCTTTCATGAAATCAATATCTTTTTCACTTTAACTACATTTATAGATGGAACTCGTATTATGTATTATGCAGGAATTAGTACGATTTATTGACAATTTTACCGACATATTTTAATCTCAAAGATTGATAACATTTTACTTAATCGCAGTTATTTGTATAAAAATATAAACAAAAGGAATATCGAGTCAATTTTATCATATAATGAGCTACTAAAAATCATTGTTAAAACTATATTGATAAATTCTTTACACTTGTAGAGATTTTATCAAAAATTTGTGTTATTTATGAATTAATTTGTTGAACTTTGTTGATAACCGTGAACTTACTGTGGCATTTTATCACAAAAGTTGGTCAGTATATTTTGACTGCAGAATATCGATATCATTTTAATAATGTATAATCAAATTTCTAAAATTATTAATAAAAATGTAAAATACGGTAAATATTATTAATTTAACTTATGAATAAATTCGATTTAATAGATTTTTATAAAAACCATAAAAAAGGATAAATTAAACACTTTAACATAATAATTTTTGCTCAAAATATCCTGTTTTAATAAGTATATTTTTAAATGTAAATTGTTTTTGTGTAGGTTTTTCTAATTTGTGTGAATTAATAATTGTTTAGGACTAACCACAACTTAGACTATAAAAAAGATCTATAACCTTAAACTATTTTGTTATATTGATCTAAATTTTGCCATTTTAGCAAATGGAGAGATTCAAAGTTGTTGAGAGAGAAACAAAAACTAAAGCTTATTCCAAGGAAGGCTTAGGAGCCGCTCAAAAATTAGACCCAGCGCAGAAGGAGAGAGAAGAAGTCAGTAATTGGCTAGCGAACTCCATAGATACTCTTAATTTACAGGTATTTAACACTGTTTTCTTTTTTCGAGAAAAGTTAACACGCTTCTGTTTTTGTGTAAGACCATCACTTATTTGCTTGCAATTCATACAATTACTTATATATGAGCTCATGTAGAATTCGGATAACTCCCATTATTAATTCAATAGCTTAAAGTTGATATTACAGTGCAGAGACACGTTTCGTTGTATATTATAACTGTATGGTACCAAGGATCTGACAGTTATTTTATATTATAGCTTCTAAAATATAAAACATTCCCTTTAACTGAAATGATACATGTACATTCAACAGCTCGACACCTTCGAATCCGAAATGGAATCGTTATTAGCGGGGAAGAAAAAAAGGTTAGATAAAGATAAACAGGATAGAATGGATGAATTGAAATCAAAACTTGAAAAGCATCGGTATCATATCCGAAAATTGGAAACTTTACTTCGAATGTTGGATAATATGTCGGTTGAAGTGAATGTGGTGAGTGGATCTTGCGATAGCCTCAGATAATTTTTTTTTGCCTCGGAATTACTTTTCCAAGTTCTTTATTCCTTGTATAGATTAAAAGGATAAAGGACGACGTTGAGTATTATATCGAATCGTCGCAAGAACCCGACTTTGAGGAGAACGAGTACATTTATGACGACATCATTGGACTTGACGAAGTCGAATTGTCCGGTGTCGGTATCCCTTCGTCTGCGACGACGGATAGTAATAATAGTAACGAAACGGGTGGTACACCGACGTCGACCAACTCCGGAACGTCGCCCATACCTTCACCTCCATTAAGTTCCACCATGCACAATCACTCGAGTGATAGTTCTACAGATACCGACAAAAAAACCAAGGTATTACATTCTTAATCATACTACAATCTTTTTTGTTTGCCTTGAGTTACTAATATTACACTGATTTTTCACTGTGTTCATGTTTTGATGTTGAATGACAAGTTTTACTGTAAACCCAAAGGAAAGTTTTTTATGACGTTTTATTAATTATCATACACTGAAAGGGTTCAGAAGCACTTTTTAAATCATTCATAAATGTGTGTTTATTGTTATTTTGATGCGAATTTCAGCCTGTGAAACCAACAGCAGTGAGACCTTTAATGAATTCGCAAGCGAGCATTCCAACCACGGGAAGCACTGCCAGTGTAAAGTCGAATTTGTTATTGAGTAGCACTCCAAGCAAGACCATTCCCATGACACCTAGCCATAGCTCGCCTAGCTCTACTAGTAATCACATCGCTGCATCTAACGTCGGTAACTTTGCCACTGTAGCTGCGTCACACAGCAGCACGCAAGCCATCCACACTACCTCTAGTAAAACATCATGTGAGTCATATTTTTTTTGCATCTTAATTGTTGAGTTATTTTATCATTTGGAGCAAATTTTCAAAGATCGAACGAAGGATCATTCATTGAACGAATAGATCGATCGACTAAAGAAATTGTCTTCGATTGTGATTTCTTTGCGATTAAATCGATTTTAAAGTTTGATGAGACATTTTGACTGTAAATCACGTTCATTTCGTTTATTAACAAAATTTTTGCAGTGTTACATTTATGTTTGTTTGACGTTGATCGTTGAAGCTTGACGAGTAAGACTTTAAAGTTGTATAAAAAGTTTATTATTTATTTAAATTGTAAAACTTATTTTCAAATTTATATAATTTATATACTTCATATTGTATAGAAAACACGACAAAGGTAAAAATATGTAAAACAAATGATGATACGATCAGATGAGAGTGCGATTCGACTGTCGTACTGAAATTATTCCTTCGATATTACAGCGCATAGCAGTGAAAATGGTCTTTTATCATCGTCATCCACGTCTACCATAACGTCAATCGTGCCACAAACGATCTCACAACAACAACAGCAGCAGCAACAGCAGCAGCAGCAACAGCAGCAGCAACAGCAACAACAGCAGCAGCAGCAACAGCAGCAACCGTCACTGCCGCAGCCGCAACAGCAGCAGCAGCAGCAGCAGCAACAAACGCAGCAGCACAACAATCCGCCGCCCACGCAAGCGTCCCATGCATTGCACAACCAACAGAATGTAAATCATAACAGCGAAACGGAGATGACGACCCCCGTGCCGCCGTGTTCGTCGCCCCAATCGTCGGTGAGCAGTCGGTCGTCACCCGTCCCCGCCAACCCGTGCTCCCCGATACCATCCACTGCCAACGGCATCATCTCGAAACTATCTGACGGTATGTCGTCCCTGAAGTCGATCGCTCAGCAAGCCGTCGTAAGGACCGGCCAGGAGATTCCAGCACCCGAGCCGACCAGGAACATCTTTGACAGCACCAAAACGAACAACACCACCAACAGCAGTAGCATCACCTCCGAAGCCCACATTCCGCCGTTGCTGGGCGTCGCGCCCCTCGGACCGGTACCCCTGCTCAAGGAGCACCAGCACCAGTTCCAGATGATGGAGTCCGCGTATTACCACATGCCCCACCCCTCGGACTCGGAACGTCTGAGATCGTATCTGCCGCGAAACATTTTTCCGACGCCTCCTTATTATCAGCAGGTATGGAGTTTAGTCGTTTTATTATGCTACCATTCTATATTTTCGATTTCGTAGACTTATTAATTTGAAAAATTTCACTGAATCGACTGAAAGATTTGAATAACGAAAAGTGTTTGACCGGTAATAATTTGAAAATGTAGACATGTTTTCCTTCTAAGCAGGCCTTAAATTGTACGTTTATCCTGTGTTTATTTTTATAATTACATACCTGGAATAGCTCTACCGATAGTACAATTGAATCATTGTTAAATATTGTACTACTACATACGAAGATTTGGTGCACATTTTGACACTACGTATGTGTGATACAGAAACCCAACGTTTGCAAAGGAGTCGTTAAGCTGTTAAATACTTGGAAAAAAAAGTGTTTCGAGTATAAGAGTACTTTAAATAAGAAAAGAAAGTTCAAGTAATTTATTGTGCGAATTAGTAATGGTAACTTACTATACGAGTAGAAAGAATTTAAAAATTTGTTTATATTTATCAATAATAACTAGTCACACTTGATTTGTATAACGTAGGATCCTGCGAATACGGTGCCCATAAACGACATTTGCTTAATATTGCAAATTTGTCGGCAGGTCCAACTACCCCACTCGGATACGGTAGAATTCTTCCAACGGTTGTCAACGGAGACTCTGTTTTTCATATTTTACTACATGGAGGGCTCGAAGGGTCAATATCTGGCTGCGAAGGCGTTGAAAAAGCAAAGCTGGAGGTTCCACACGAAATACATGATGTGGTTTCAGAGGCACGAAGAGCCAAAAGTAATTAATGAGGAGTACGAACAGGTAATTGTGATTTTTAAAACAAATGTGACAAATGTATCTGTAAGAAAACGTCAGTTTTACATGCCAACATTAACGCTGATTTCAAATTTGTAATTTCAAATTCGATCTGGTTCAAAAGTATTCTAAAGATATCAATGTTGACTAATGTGCCATAAATGTTCGTATGTTTGTAAACATACTTGAAGTAAACAAATCCCTTAATTGGTGAAAAACATTCGTCGGGCCATATGACTGATAAAGAGACTACTTTTCTTGATTTTGTTTACAAACAGTCGTTCGCAGGATTCCGATTGTGAATTTCGATATGGATTTCAATTTATTTATTTAAATGCAAATTCACGGTTACTTTGTTTTCTTTGTTCTTCTTCTTTTTATTATACGTACAATTACTCAATATGATTTCAGAATAATCCACCTAATGTGCAATCAATCGCTTTTTGATTTCAGGGCACTTATATTTATTTCGATTATGAAAAGTGGGGGCAGAGGAAAAAGGAAGGCTTTACTTTCGAGTATAAGTACTTAGAAGACCGAGACCTCAATTAAGTTCAGCTCTGTCATTCTCAAAGTCTCCGAAATGCACTATTTCTGTACCGGTATTATCGAAGAAATTTCAAAGACAGACTTTATTTTTTACGATTCTATATTTTCGCAAAATATAATTTTATTATTTATTGGTAAAAAAGGTATCTCAGAAAGAAAACAGCAAGGAAAAAAACGTTGCGCATAGCGGACCCATCAATGGCATCAATTTCATTACGACGCTGCGACGCTAAATTGCTAAACTGATTCATTAAACCGATTTCGAGATTAAATAGAGAGAGAGAGAGCGAGAGAGAGAAAGAGAGCGCTTGAGAGAGATAGAGACAACAAATCAGTGAAAGAACACATGGAGAAAGTGCGAGTTAGAGAGTTAAGGGAGAGCATGTGAGAATGGAGATGCGAGTGTGGTCGAGGGAGAAAATTCACAGAATCGCGAGGAAAAAAGTAAATGAAGCACGCTTATCGGGGACAGTAAATTGTAACTATAATGATAATATGAGAGGCACCGAAAACACACTTTAGCGATTTATAGTGTGCGGTGTGTGATAACAAGAGGAAGAAGTTATACTCGCTGGCGACTGACTCTGTAATACCAGTACAAACATGCGTGCAGCCTGCCTACCGCGTCGCGGTAAGGCGGAGGGCGCTCATGCTATGGTATGTCTTAATGTTAGATTATAAGTAGCCTTTTTGTATAAAGTATATTGAGGTAAAAGCCCTTAAGATGAATTACTGTACAGAATGTGTAGAAATAGTGAATAATAATATTATGGAATATATTTTATTTCTCATTTGAATGAAACCTATAGATTGTTTCAATTTTAATCATTTTGCCGATTCAATCAATCGTACCCAGCTGCCCGTCGCTAGAGTTGGGCCTAAGTAAAACATTCCATTCACTGGGGCCTCGTTAAAAAATATAATACGTAATAGCTTGCCTTTCTTTCTTTTCATGTGTGTGTTTGTGTGTAAATATTCACATACATATATATGAACGAATCTGTACTTAATTTGTATTTTAGTTGTATCGATAATCAAGTATGCGAATTACTTTTTGTTTCGGCATGTGTATATATAGGTTTTCTTCTTTAATCTGTTACTTCATTTTTCCGCGATTATGTATATAGAGATCCTTCAAAGAAGCGACGTTCGAATAATAATGAAACGAGATCTCAGAGAGAAAAAAAAAAGAAAAAATAAAAAAAAATAAAGAAAAGTAATTTGTCAGGGTGACCGGTGTGCTTTGTAAGCTAGGACAACTTGTAACAAAATTGTTCGTGAATCTGTTCCCGAACGATAGTATGTAAGTTAAAATTTGATGCATTTACTATAATTAGTTCTTGCCTCGTCGCTTGGTCGTTTTCTTTATAAATAAATCAATTTTGCGACGAACAATAATGAAGTTAAAAAAATAATTGATGCTTACAGTTTATCCTTGTTCAATCGATGCTTTATTTACAGATATATACGTATACACATATGCACCTAATTTCAATAAGTGCAAACACCACACGCGCACGTCTGGGCTTCTTTAGGTACGTTTACCCCTGCCGCCCCTGCCGCCCCTGCCGCCCCTGCCACCCCTGCCACCATTGCCTTTATGGTTCACTTTCACGCGCTTTCGGTATCCAGCCGATTCTTCCATATCGTCGTCCTCGTCGTCGTCGGGCGAACGTTTCTTCTTTTTACCCGATTTCTTGCTTTCTTCGATCTCATTCATGTCCTGCAAATTGAAATTGATAAAACGTCATTATTTTTGTTTTTTTAACCACCCTCTTTAACTAGAAAATATTTATCGGTTTGAATGATTTTAATTATGACGCCGCACGAAATATTACCGACGGGAGATTATCGCGAAACATTTACATTAGATTCTTTAATTCATTGTCCGCAATTCGTAGAGACAATGCACAAAAGTGAGATCAAAATTGTTTTTAACTGCGAAAAGCAGAAAATGATTCCGAGGATTGGATTTTAGATGCGAATTAGTTTGACGATGATGATCGAGTCTTACAAAAATTACTAAGCACTGAGTAATATAGGTAAAACTTACCAGTTTCACTTTTCTTTGAGCTTCTGCGACTCTTTCCTGTAGTATCATCACTTCTGATTCTTCTGTTTCGTATAATGGTAGCTTTTTTTGAATCAACTCTTCTATCCTTTGAAAGAGCTCCACGTCGTACTGCGTTACGAACGTAATGGCGCGACCTGCCCGACCAGCTCGAGCTGTCCTACCGACACGATGTATGTACTCCTTACTTTGTGTTGGTATATCAAAATTGATAACGATATCAACATGTGGAATGTCCAAACCTCTAAAGACACGTACATTTATTAAATTACATTTTGTATTTGTATTTTTTTTTTTTTTTTTAATAGGAAGTTTTTTAATATTTTTTTTACTAACCTGCTAGCAACTTCTGTCGCGATTAAAATTAATCTATTCTTCGCTTTAAATTTGGTAAGAGCAGCAATTCTCTTGTTTTGAGACATTTGACCATTTAATGGTACTGCCATGAATCCAAGATTTCGCAATAGCAGTGCCGTTCTCGTGGTATTTTTGCAGGTCGAACAAAAGATAATAAAACTGTTGCCTGCCAATTCATTCAAAATGTATACTAAATATACATCCTAAACAGAAGAATGAAAATTTAAAATAATTATAATTATGTTTTCTGTTTAAACTGAACTTTAAATTTCAATTTCAATTTACCTTGAATTTTGCTGGAAGGAAAACGTAGGATTGCTGTAATTTTTCAACTGTCTGATATTTCGTTGAGACTTCAACTTTAGCAGGATTTTTCAACGAAGCCCGCTGCAGTTTTTGCACTTTCTTTGTCATGGTAGCAGAAAACAGTAATGTTCTCCTTTCTCTTGGAATGACGCGTAAGATTTTGTCAACTTCAACTTCAAAATCCATATTTAAAATTCTGTCAGCTTCATCCATGACCTAAATGAATAATTTCATAGCATGTAGTCTACATGATTTTGTTTTACAAATTCTCTTTATAATGAATAGATTTAAATTTTACCAGGAATTTCAGGTTTCGCAAATTGAATCCTTTTGTATTTTCAAGATGATCAACTAATCGACCTGGCGTAGCAATAAGAATGTGTGGCTTTTTGGCAAGCATGAGAGCCTGTGACATCATGTCCATTCCTCCAACGATAACGACGCATTTTACACCTATTCCAGAACCTGCGATAAAAATTGTTAATAAGTATAAAATATTTAATCGTAGCATACATTTCATTACCAAAAATTGGAATGCAAGTTAACTATAAATGGTAATGATTTACGTTCATTGCATACTTAAATAGAAGACTAATATATATGACTTGATATATATTCTAAACAGGAAAAAATAATTACCTAACGCATCAAATTGCTCGGATATTTGAAAAGCCAGTTCTCGTGTCGGAGTTAAAATTAAGGCAAAATATCGTTGAGGATTTTCCAGCAAAGCTTGCAGTATAGGTAAAGCAAATGCCGCTGTTTTCCCGGATCCAGTTTCAGCCAACCCAATGACATCTTTTCCTATAAAAGCGAATAAGTGTTGTTCAATGATAAATGTAAAAATTGCATATAGACTTCTTCAATCTCATCCGTGTATACTGAGCATATTCTAGAATGCTTGATGCGAATACTTGTCATATTTGACACAAATCGATTAAATTAAAGTTTTCATTTCTAGTTTACCTTGTAAGACAAGTGGAATTGATTCTATTTGAATTTTTGTTGGAGCTTTCCATTTTAGTTCTTCGCAAGTTTGGCAAAGTGTGTCGACAATACCCTGCAATAGATGATTTATGCATAAGAAAATAGGTAATACTTGAAATCTATCATTTTTAATATAATTGAGTTGTAGTTTACCAAGTCCTTCCACGTGGGAGTAGACACCTCCGTTTCGTTCGTTGACATTTTGTTGTTCTCTTTGTATACTAACAACACTCACGTGGCTTTTGTATATGTATAATATTTTAGGTTTGAGGTTAGGAACACGACGTTCCTATAACGAGTAAAATCAAGTAAAATGTTACAGTAAGGTACAATCACAGAACAATACCAACAATACTAATGAATGTTGAAGAACTTGGGCATGGAATGTATACTGAGGTGAGATGTGGGATATGAGAATGAGAATAAAAAATATCACAGTTTGGTCTATGGTCTATGGTTCGGTGCAGCAGTTGGTATTGACAGTGCTGCCACTTTAAAGATACAAATATATTTGTATGCGATGTACATAAATAACTTTTTTTAATTTCACTGGTTCTAACATGTTTTTATTCTGTGCAGATAAATACGAGTGATATCATTTCGAGTGTTTAGTGAAAAAAATGTTTGTAACTATGATAAGTTTTATATTATCAATCTTATAATGCTGCATGCTCAAACATATTACAAAACATTTACGCTGGGTTTTTAATTTTGACGGTTATTAATCTCACGCCATTATTGCGAATTTTTAAAATTTGTAATCCTATACAGTGGTATTTACGTGATTTGGACATGTTAGAGCTGGCATTCGTAAATAATAAAAACATATAATAAAACGATAATAATTGAGAGAACGCTTAGATATTTTTTAGTTTACGCGTTTTACAATATAAAATTATTGGAAATGATATCGGCGGGAATTTATTCAGATGGTGCGAATCGGAAATTTTTTTTTTTTAAATCTCAGTTCTCTTATTTATTATTATATATTTTATATATTATTATATATTATATTCCCAATTATTAAGTACTGGGATTTTAAAAGTATGTAACATTGTGAGAACAATGGAGAAGCATTTAATAATATTACGTTAAAAGACAAACGATTACTTTTTATTGCTTCCCCATTGTTCTCAGTCCTTTATCTTTTAATCGAGAATTGAAAGGGAAATTTGCAATATAAAGAAGAATAACATATATTTATTAATTATAAAAATTGCTTATTTAATTCTGAATCGAATTCAAAAACAAGATACACGCTATAGTTTAAAAAAGTTTAAAAAGTTTAATATAAATTGATTATTTCGTAAAATAATTCAGTAAGATTAAGATTTATTTACTTTAAGGTATCCCTATAAAACATTAGGTACTCGATAATAAGAAAAATAAAGTCTATCAATTTTTTCTACATACTATATACGTAGTGATGCAGAATTTCTAAACTTTTTTTTTCATTTCATTCGATTGTAATTTATGACTAAAAAGTATACAAAACAAAAGTAATGATTTTAAGAATGTCGGGAAATAAAAGACAAATAACAGGCTTATATATTTTTTTGTTTTGACAATATTCATTGAACTCCAACATTTCGAACTTTAGCCTCATGACAGGTAAAAAGTATAGTAAGATATTATAATTAGGTAATAATTTAAGTATTTAGAGGAATATTGAAGAACGTAATTGGTTTGTAATAATTGATTTTTATTATATTAGATAAATACAATTTTTAATGGTACAAATATAAAACTCATTCTTTTACGTATAATTGTATTAATTCGTAATATGTTACAATGTATGTATATCTATAATTACTAGGAAAAATTTTATTTGTATCTATAACCTTTGTTCGTAAATGGCTTTATCATCATTTTTCTGTACACGTATAACATTGAAAAAAATTTTACTAGATTTGATTAATTTATAGACAATACTTGAAATGCAATGTATAATCTTAAACTTAGCATTCACATTGATGATAATAACATTAGAAAAAATCATAACTCAATTAACTTCGTATGGTTTAGTAATTACACACACGAAATTATCACAAATGACATGAGGAAAATAAAAACAATTGCAATGAAATACTTTGAGCATAATTTAATATTGTTCAATATTGATAATAAGCACTTTTTTATTTTTAAGTCATTATCACTCAATGCTTTTATCTATGCTTCTTTGATCCTATTTATCGAATCCTTTATTATATGAGAACTTTTCAGATCATTAATTTGATCTTGATCTAAAAAGAACAATAGTTTATTTAATGTGTTTATCACACTTTTTGGTTTTGTTTCAGGTAATTCACAGGATGGTTCATCGTAAGGTTCCACTTTAAATTTAACATCTTCTTCAAAGTATAAATCTGGTTGGTTTTCTTCATTTTTCAATGCAAAATTAATAAGATTTAGAGAATTATAAATTGGATTGTGTAAATTAACGTCTCTGTAACATTGTACACTACAAGACGAACATAAATAGTCACCACCTCTTACCAATGGATGGGTTCTTTGCAATTTTTCACCAACTTTGCGAAGTCCATAACGACGTTCATTATGTTTATTGAATGGGTTACAACATTTATAATTTGGATCAGTTAGATTTGCTGCTTTAAAGCATTGAACACTACACCTTGTACATAAATAGTCGCCACTTTTTAACAACGGACATGCTTTTTGGAATTTTTGATCAACTTTGGTGAGCCTAGCACGACGAGCATTCTTCGGGTGATTCTTGAAAGGATTACAACATTTAGGAGAAGACATTGTTCAAAAGGTGAACTCCTAGAATGTGTACTTATGCATATACGGATATGTGTTAGGACAATAAGATTTTTGACTAGCAAATCTTAAAAAATTCCTTATAATTTCATAATTCGATGAAATGCTCAGTATAATAGATGTTTTAAGATTGTTAACTTGACGTAGTTGAAATTAAATCCATTCTTGATATTGAAATGATATTTGATCAATGTTACGGCAGTTGTTCAAAAACTTTTCAAAGCAGCAAGAATTGTCCAATACTTGCAAAACTTTTGTTTACTATAAATCTGTAAACATTCGATTCCTGCATCTAAGTTGCAAGTTATAATCACAGAACGTCGTAATGCTATTTATTAGCCGCACTATTGCCTACTATTGTTGACAAATGTCATTTAGTCATATACATACTAATCTATATTTTGGCGCGACCGACACGACCATACCAAGCCATCATGGAAACCCAAATTAGTTTTTGAGTACATATGTACATATTTTTGATCGTTCGTCGATTTATCTTGTTTTGGATAAATCTACAGCAGATGGCGCTATGTGTATCATAAAAGGCCTTAAACCGCAGGCGCATATGTATATACAGTTTCATGCGGCGAAAATATGTATCTGGATATTTTCCCCCTCCATGATCACTGTATACTCCATTTTCTGTGGGTTTTTCTCCAAAAAGTTCGAATTGATCCAACTTTCAAATAAAATTCAGTCTCATAAAATGAAGTTAATCGTCATATTTTTACGACAAGAGCATATATATAGCAGGCATGAAGAATTAGGTAAAAAAATAGATTCTTATCCTTGATATCAAAAAAATATGAGAAAGATTTTAAGACAAGCTAATCGAGGGAATGCTTGAAATAAGGATATCGAGCAATTGCGAGAATGGATTGGAATTAATAAAATTGCATTCCTTTCTTAGTCCATATTTTGCGATATTTTTTATTCGGAAATAATATACATTTTTCAGTATCCGCCATTTTGAAATTTGAAAATCCGTCACCATATTGAATCCACCATTATTTAGACCATGAAATGTATTAAAAAATGACCGGGAACATACTAACCAAAATTTCACACTTTTAGGAGAAAAATTTCGTTCAATGTCAATTTGTATCATGTAAAAAACACGTTATTTTTTTGTTTGAATTTCCACAGTTTTCCGCCATCTTTAAAAGGAATAATTACATGGAGCTAAAAACATATATTTTTTACGTAAACTATTTGTCCAGCTTTATAGTTTCGAACGCATCGTCATCCGTTATGGACTTGCAAAATTGAAAAAAAGAATTTTCTTCCAAGTTTTTCGGTACTTTTTCAAATAAAAACCGCCTTATTGTCTTTCTGAGGCACGGAAACGGAATTTTGACTCCGCAAATCGAAAGAGCACATTCAAAAATAGCAATATAAGTACGTTTCGTCATGAATATAAATAATTTATAATATGTAATGTATACAATTGATAAGAAACACACGAATAATAAAAACGTACGATTAATATAATTATTTCTTATGGTTTAAAATGATTTAGAACAGTAAAATATAAATTTGCGCGAATCCTTCTTGAAATATATAATCAATTCATCTAGTTATAAAAACGACCTCGTATACATATGTATTTATATATATATATTATGGTTATAACCTATTCAAGATCGTCTGGAAAAAAAAATGAAAGTACATAATCGGTTTACTGCAAGGACATTCAGTAAGTATAATACCTGCATGAGGTAAAAACATGAAATGCCCAGAAAAAAATTCAAATGAAAGGCTACAGTTATTAGGGTTATCTGAAATTTGTTTTGTCGATTACGATTGTTATGATATATTCCAGACTTGAAAAGAAATATAGATGCTGAAGTTCGAAACGTTGATAATCATAAAAAACTGTTGTTATTTCATTCGATTTTATTTACACATAAAAACTCAGAAAATTATATAAAACAGGGGAAATAATGATTTTGACATTTTAAACATTTTCGTTGAACTCCAACGTTTCAAACTTCAGCATCACAGTATTAATGGTATTAATTATTATTCAACGGTTTTTTGTATTTTGAACAATTAATCGAAATTGTTAATAAATAAATAAAAATAAAACTGAAAAATGATATATACTATGCCCTGTATAAATTCACTAGTACAATTTACTATTTCTTTGATTCTAGCGTTTTTGAAGGAAAGTACTCTTATCGCAACGTGAAGTTTCTACATCTTCGTTCAAGGTAAGGAATAGAAAATGATTTACTTTACAAGAGGTTGCATTTTTTAGTTTGAGAAAGAAATTGTAGAATCCACGATGAACACATTATATATTGGCATCGAACAATTGGGGATTTTTCAATTCTTATTAATCCATAATTAGTAATAAGTAAACAATTAATAATGTACATATTTTATTCAGAATCGTTGGAAATTTTTAAATTCCAACTGTGATAATAAATAAGGAGGCGTATAAGGCAGGTTCCTACAACAGAGTTGCCTTACTGATGAGTCTAGTAGTATGAAACGAGATGAAACGCCAAGATAATTTATTGTGTGTCCCCGTACAGCTAATTAACTTTTTTGATACATTTTGGTTACATTTTGGTTACATTTTAATGATACCTTTTGTTACATTTCGCGTACATGCCGATTTCTGCCAGGATTACTAGGATGTACATGGATTCTACAGTCATCAACTCAAACAGTTGCCTTTATGGCGGAATTCAGCAGTTGGCTCCTACCCCCTCTAAGGGATGTCTAATAATAAGGGATACACAATGGATCTACTAGTCGAAAGTACGGTTACTGTATACCCCCCGTACAGCTAATTAACTTTTTTGATACATTTTGGTTACATTTTAATGATACCTTTTGTTACATTTATATTAGCAAATAATGTTTGCACGTATAGCCGATACAATTGCTACGACAGTCCTGCATCATGTTGCAGTGACGTGTTCTATCAAAATATTATTTCAAATATTAGTTTCTTTGAGATGTCACGTCATGCCGGGAACTAACATTAAGTCATTCTGGTTTTTTGGCAATAATCTGAAGCTATCCAATTACGTACCCAAATCGATGCACCTAAGCAATAATCACGTTGACTCGGGAATAGGAATTGACACATGCACTCGATACATTTCAAGAAGAACAAACTTATTTGTATAACGAGATGGTGCACCTACGAACTAAATGTCGGTGAATGAATTTCCTATCCAATGATGGACCCCGTACATACTACGATAATACCTTGAAATTATTTCGAATAAGGAATTCACCAGGAAAGTAATTATCATAGTTGGAGAATTGTAGAGAACGACGGACTGGAAATGGATTTTCATTTAACCGAGGGCCAATCGAAATATGAAGATGGTGCTTTCTATTTGAGACCATTGACAGTATCGGAAATTCGCGATTGGCTGAGAATCTATAATATAAATTCGCTGGATTGAATGGAAAGAACCAATGGCATTTATCGATGCTAGATATAGTGTCTCGTAAGTGGAAAGTATGTACGGTGAGACGTGTATAGGAGCGCGCAAATGACGAAACAAAACAAGGATCGCGTAGGCGCGTATTATGAATACACTGTCGCGCCTTTCGCTTCTCTTCCAAATGTGCAACCGCGAACGGACGCTTCCTTTCAAACAGGCGCGCTCACATAGTCGTTTCGAACGTAAATGGCATCAGAGGCGACGGTTGTGGCGATTTTCTCGCACGTACATATTCCAATCGAGTGGGGATATTTATAATGCCTGTACTATTTGACATTTTCCCATTCTTCTCTTCCAGTTATGACCACGGCGCGGCGGCGTTCACGGCGGGCCCCGATTTTTCACCGCACTTGGCCTATTCAAGCCCGGGAAATGGCTTGAACCGGGAGTTTCCGCGACGGACAGTGCCTTGGGGTATATAAGAGAAGATCGTCATCTATCCCAATTAAGACCGAGGCGGACATCGCGGCGGCACCAACAACGTCACTCACGCCTCTGCAATGATCTAGCTCTCATCTACGACGTTGCTTTCTGCGACGCAAACGCCAGCCTGTCGCTGAGAAACATGTCCGAATTTTAGCCCGCTCCCGGTGCAACCAAGTTTCGCGAATTCAGTACTGGCGTTCGCATACGCCGAACTGTTCGCGAATACGTGCTCGAAAATCGGGTGTCCCGACGATGGTGCTGAATGTCGCCAAGAAGAATACGAAGGTAAACGCCCATACCCACTTTTCGACCGGAAATCTACACGCGTCGCGTGATGCGTATACTAAAATTCATACCAAATTCGCGCTTCATATAAAGTGTTTCTCCGCATTGTGTATTCGCACAATGTGGTTTTCGAATTCACGCGACGTGTATCGTATGACAAAGATGTTTTATGGCTGTGGCAATGCTTATAATTACCCGCCAAATCCAAATATACTGCTTTCCAATATTTCTTGCCAACTACAGAAAGATCCTGACAATTAGTCCTGATGAACACTCACCAGGGGCCGAAACGTCGAAAACATATTTACATTTTTTTTTGCAAAACGAGTAATTATATTCTTACCAATCACGACCTACAAAATTTCAATTCAATTTTGCGGGCAAAACCAGTTTATCATTTTGAAATGGAAGAATCTAACCTGGACCATGTTCTAGGTTTAAATTAACTTGATTTTTCAAACGCATTCAGCACAAGTGTAATTGTCGACTGGGAACTACGTAGAATGTTGCAACTAAAACATGTCAGTAAAATCTTAGAACGCTCGCAGAAGTCCAGAGACTGCGTTAAATCATGTGATCCACTTACCTTATGTTATCCGAACGAAAGCGAGGGTAACGGGCTTATGTTAATACGCATTAAGGGTCACCCCGAGATCGGTCCCATCGTTCTTATTTGCACTGAGTTCTTACACGCGCCTACATCGAAGCCCACAGGGAGCGATTTCCATATTCATTGGTAAAATGTAGCATTTCATTTAATGACGCGATATGGTGCAATATACAACGATACATCCATAAATTGTGTACTCTTGGCATCTTTGCAATTCCGTATTCCTCGTAAAAAGTTGGCCTCGTGAATGCGAGCACAGTTGATGAGATAATGTACTACATTGAAGGAAAGATTGCACATTTGGGATCAACTGTTTTCGCGTTCGATGACTGATTCTTATGGGTCTGAATTCAAAAATGAACCAAGGAATGACAAGGAATTGTCTGGACTGATTTACCGGAATGGAAATATGCTGGAAACAATGATGGGAAAATTAAACATATAATAGATTACTGAATGGCCCCTGTACTAGTTCCAGCGTAACTAGTTCCTATAACTAGAACTCATAATGTGGTCCCGTCATGGATATTTGGGAAACTGAATAAAAAAACCTCTTTAAGTGGGATGAAATAACTGGGGCATTGAGATCATTGTTTTTGTCCATTTTTCTCAGAGTTATAAACAAAAACAACATAGATGCCCATTTTCAGTCATGATTTATCGTACATTTTATTAAGAGTATAGACGTACATAGTTTGAAGTTATCCAAAACAACAATAAGGCTGTTTCTATGTGTTCACTTTTCTTCATTAGCAAGATCGGCAACGGTCTTCGGACAGGGATAGGTGCATCAAACGACTAAAAGGACTACTTAGATGCTAGTTTAGCGGCATTTTGAACAATGCCGGTGTAAGATCGTCCTCGTCGGACATATAATTAAGCTTCTCCCACAAATTACGCTAATGTAGGATATTTATGTATACAGTTTGAATTGGCCCTGTCCAAATGTATACTCCTCGTTTTTACAAGATGGTAGTCACCACCTTGTCCTGATTAACATTTTTTAATTGTTGTTCATTTTTTCTTCGATGTAACATTCTCGATTCTCCAGTCCAAACTTTGTGTACCTGTTTTTCAGTGTTTTTTTTTTTTTTTGGCTTTATAAACGGCTTATGAATTATGTGCATTCGTCGTTGTTGATTTGTTCCTAGAGTATTAGGAACGCAGAGGGACTGAGGTACTTTTGACGCTACTATTGCCCATTGCGTTCTACAAGTATCTGGGATGTTCGTATACTTCTAATAAAAGTTTGTTATCTCGATCATGCATCCAATAAAAGGTAGGGATTAGAAAATAATAAACTCATAGTCACATCGATCGGAGTATGTATATGCGACAAAACATTTAAAATCAGCAAAACGTGTTCTAGTATGTTCCATTTGATGGTTTTATTTTATCCATTAGGAATTGGGGTGGAGAAAAAAAATTAAGACAAAAGCATAATAAACAATCGTATTTAAACGTTTGGAATACTTAATATCTGAACGTTTGAATCTTTCAAATGACTTCATTTTTTGTTGTTGTATTGAGCAATGTCTTCACGTTCGCCGTTGATTTTGCCGCGAGGAAGAATGTGTAATATGTTACGGGAAACGACCACTAAATGCTTAATGTATGATTCATTCGAGTCTGAATGGCCTTTTATATAGACAGATGGCCATACATACTACTTTTTCTTTTTGCAACGCTATAAGTTTTGTAAAACAAAAAATATTTATTTTTTTTCTTCCTTTATATATATCGGTTTTATACTATTTATCTATTTAATATTGTTATACTTGTTTAGTATATATATATATATATTGTAATGCGATTGCGTCTCTAATTACAATAAACTAAATGGTACCGAATACCGACGTTAATCATAAATTAAAGGTACATATTTAATATGGCGAACAAGAATGCTAAAATTCACTCAATTTGAATGTTTGTGCGCTGGGATATCATAGAAAGTATGTTTACAAGCAACAATCATATTTTTAAACCTTCCCGAGTTTTTGGTGTTTGTATAAGACCGACAAATAAAATCAAGGAACATTTCAATAAAGTATGATTAGTCATTAAGATCACAAATAGAAATAATAACAAATATTTTTTTTTACCCATTAATGCGCAAAACGACGATTTTCGGCACGCATTTTCAAGGATACCAAAACAATTTTGTTATTTTTTTTCAAAATTCTATATCGGGGGTTTATGAAGGTGTTCTTACAGATTTTGGAGTAGGTTTTTAGGCAATATTAATTTTGCAATTAAATACAAAAAATGTGATTTTCAACGTGAAAGCATACGAGGTAAAAAAATATAAAAGTCCGAAATAAAAAACTTTTTTTTTTTAGTTGATAAGGACTGACTTTACCAAAAAAATGTTGTTGAAGAAAAATGTCTTAAAATTATTCAAGGGGTAATACAATTATTCAAACTTTACGACAAGGAGATTCGCATGAAAATTTACAGTTTATAAAATCGTATTTAGCAAAACTGTGTTATTATTCTTCGCCGATCATTACGGTTGCGACATACTTAAATTGGAGTTTGGAGTAGTTCTGATTGTCGTAATTGCAGTTCTGACGAACGCGTTTGCAAATTACTGTCCATAACTTTGGGATCGTTTGAACTTTCCTAAGCATGTATAGATCCAACGGAGATGAAATGATACTGAAAATAAACGAATATGAAAGCATTTTTTCATAATTCAAAATAACCAATGAATTTGCTTCCCCAAATTGTAAACAATTTACAGATTCTGGAAATATCGGGATACCAAATCACCTGTCGTTTATAACAGGGAAGTTTTAGTTGATATCTTGCAGGCAAATATTCAAATAGATTCTATATATAGACGAAGATGGTATTTTTCATTAAAACTTTACATCCAATAAAAGGATCAAGAAAATATTATACTTATTTATCGTTTTAAAATTATATTTTACTCGTGACATAACCTTAAAATGTACAAGTATTCCTTTTTTATTTATTTAAAAATTCCGTCGTTATATGAAGAATTCTAAATTGAAGATTTTTTCACTTATGAAATATGTAAATGAAAAAATAATTTAACAAGTTTTATATGTACAAGTAATAAAATAAAATCAGAACATACACACACGCACACATGTATATATTAACCGAAAATGTCGAGAAAAAATATTTATATACTAGTGAAAGGTGCTTGAAGACACGTAATTTAGCTACTAATTCACGACACGCTTATCGTAACTTCATGACGATGAGTTGGCCATCTGTTTAAAATTTTCAAAACATAATTTGAGCTGATCCTCTTTATAAGGCGGGTTTGCAAATGATAATTACACGATGTTTACGGCGAAGGTTGCACAAATGTGAAAAGTCGATTGACAATCTCGATTATTTAGTATCTCAGAAGTTCACTTTATATACACGACGTTGATGCGATTAAATTTATTTTGCGGCTTTGCATATAAGTTTTACAAAGTTATAAATGACACGAGAGATATATACAGACGTTTCTTTTGACAGGATAATAATTTCTAATACAACGAGACTCTTTCGCGCAATGCGTTATTAAATGTTGGTTTTGAAAGATTTCGAGCTACAGTAGATATCTCTAATAATTTCACAGTAATATATGGAGAAAGATGTTATTGATAAAATGAATCGATCGTTCGATAAATAACCGAGTTTAACTTCGTCGTTATATAAATGATTTTATATATAAACATTCTCTATAATGATATTGCTCTCAAATCAATTAATCGCGTGAGTTCAACCTTCAAAATGTTTCTTATAACTGATGGAATTATGATTATAATGCAAGAAAAAAAAAAAAACCCCCCGAGTAAAATAACTCTAGTAAAAAATGAAAAATCCCATTAGAAGTATTTATTCACTCAAAGACATGGCTGCGTGATACATTTGTAGATGATATCAGAAGATTGTCAATGACAATTAACAAAACATTGAAAAATTATGAAAATCGAAGAAAAACGAAAATTAATACCAATAAACAAAAACTAGACAAATTATTGAAGGGGGCATATATACTTTTATAGGAGCCGAAAAAGGGTAATTTTTTATTTGTGAAAAAAGGTATACCATATTCAGGAATATTTTTTTTTATTAAAAAATTTCGAATATTGGTGATATTGTCGTAGCCTTTTCGAAGCCACGCTGAAACAAAAATTTGTTATTTTCAAGTAAATATTTACTTGAATAGTAGGAAGTAAATATTTACTTGAATTAAGAAAATGTTTCCTTCGTTTTAGTAAATCTTACTTAACCCTTACAAGCACTGTGTCGATCCAGATCGACACCTTTTTGTAATGCAATTTTTACATATTTCAGGTAATAATTCATTAATTTTGTTGCAATTTTTTGCTTCATAAGTTTGAG